>MQRK01228606.1:1329-11691 GCA_001938485.1 Girardia tigrina
ATGTACTTCTCAATTTTTTATATAAAGTGAATTACACGTGGTCCGGTACACCGGATACCGTTGGATCTCTGAAGTTAAGCAACTAATGGCCGCTTTAGTACTTATATAGGTGCACGATCGAGAATACGCGCTGTCATTGTCTTGAGGGTGTTTGGACACCCAACAGGATTAAAAAATACAATCCTGCGAAAGGAGCCAACAGCCATTCTTACCTGAAGAGGGGATATGCAACAACATGTTAGTTGCTTTTTGACACACTAAAGATATGCGAAAATCAAGCTATTTGGCTTGTTCATAATTTTGCACGGCCAAAAACGGTTAAGCTGACAAAAATAATTTATGCAGATTTCGATAGTTATTTTTTTAATTTTTTTAGAATTTACCTTATTTATCAATATTGTTTCCATTGTTGAATTGACTATGGTTTTTTATCACATAAAGTTTTAAATACATAAATAAGATCTGAACACAAACCAGTTTTTTATAAGATTAAAAAATAATTTTTGTCATTCGTATTTAATCACATTTGTCGAAATCTTTCAAATAAGCAATTGTTACAAAACATTTTATTTATTATATCTATTTATATATACCAATAAAATTTATTAAAATGTCTATTTTCTTAAGTTTCGCTGTCATCATCACCCTGTTCAACAACCAAATCGTCCACGAGGCCCTCGTTAACAAAGACCAATCAATCAACATCTTTCTCCAATTCAAATCACAAATCAATAAAATTAAAACCGATTTACAATCAATGAAATCAGAAATCGATAAATCAGAAGCATCACAAATCGATAATCAAGATTTACAAACAGTTAATAAAGAATTAGAAGGTATTTTTAAGATGATTATTTTTTTTATTAAATAAAAAAACATAAGAAAGTTATTTTGGTTTCTAAGTATATTTATTTGTCATTTATCGTGAGAAACAATTTAATGTCAAATTAGAGAAAAATAGATTTAATCGCAAATTGTGATTTGATAATATACATAAAAACCAAAAAAACCAAATTAAATTAATCTGACATCAAATCAATTACGTAATAATCACTTTTGCTTAATAAAGAACAATTTCAAATTTATTTGCTTTGTCATGTAATGTTATTTTTTAATGCGTGTGTTGCTTTTGATAATTAGTGTATCGATTGATATTTGTATATGATTAATGGAATGCACACAGACAAGCATTGTCACGTACACACGTACGCACATACCAACATCTCGTGCACCGCGTCCGTGTTGTTTGTATTGCGATTTGTTTGTATTTGTATGACAATATGTCCATAAAAAATATTGAAAGATAATTCTAATACGCAATTTATATAGACTTTAATAAAGATACGATTTGTAATTTTATTTTTGAATATTTATCTTTAAAAAATAGTCAAAAATTATTTTATTCGTAATAATAACAAATAATTTAATAAATATACGTTCTGTAATTAAAATTCATTTTTCAACACATTTTTTATTCATATAATTTATAATAAATATTTTAGGATGATCAATGAATATTAATAATGGACAGGGAAAGAGTTTATTTCCAATATAAAATACAGTTTGGATGTTATAAATTTTAAATATTTTTAAAAAAATGGTGAAAATATTGAAATCAAATCGTAAACATTTAACAAATATTTGCACAAATTAAATTAAAATAAATCATAAAAATTAACTGGTTTTTTTTACTATTTTTTATTTAAATAATATGTATTTATTTATTTAAAGATTTAATAATAAAGTCCTAGACGGAATATTTAGGCATTTTGTTAACAATAATTAACATATTTTTTACTGTTCTTTAAGGGCCAAAAATCATAAACAAAAAGCCACCCGGTTAGTAAGATCTCAAGGATTCCATAAATTTATAAAAAAAGACTTTTAGATACGTGAGATAAAAGCGAATCTTTCTAAACTGGAATTATTTCCATAATCAATCAAGAGGATACTTTAATGAAGTTATGTTTTGAAAAAAAGTCATTTTTTTCAATTCTTTTTATTAGCTTACTTTCTATAAGCATATATATCCATGGAATTGAGAAACCTGTTTTTGAAGGCTATTTTACTCAATCAATTTTCTTCAAACTTTTCATATTTACTCATTTTTGATGACAATAAATGATTATGTGAAAATTTGATCGAAAATAACTTAAAGGTACAAAAATGGGAAAAACGGAAAATTTGGAGTTCCTGAACAATATTAATTGAAAAGGATTTACTTATAAATTATAAGCAGTTTAAATTTTGCAAAAAAAGTAATAATAAAATGTATTAATCAATTAATAAATATTAATAAATGAAATTGTAATTTTCTCTTCTACAAAAGAGCAAAAAAATCTCTTGACCACAGAGTTCTCCCAACATAAAGAATTGGATATAAATTTTTTTTGATTTACTAGTTTATTTATTTAGACTATTTTAATTGAAATATTTTTTTATGGATATTTATTCTAAAAAACATTTTTTGTTGGCTTAATGTTCAATTAATTATAATTCTTAAAGTAAATAATCTTAAAATCTTTGTGATGGATTAAAATGTTTCTATCACATTTTTATCTTCCTTGGTTCTGGAATTTTTCTGGATTACATAATCTTGAAGTTTAATCTGTTTCCCAAAAATGACGAACCTATCTTTAAAAATTCATTTAGTTATTACTGAAGATCAAGCTATTCCAACTAAAATTTCTTCCTAAAATAATTTTCTGTTCATATTATTACGAAAAAATCATTCTTTTAGACTTATAGAAAGTTGTAAACATGAAACAGATCTTTTAATGTTTAACAATGAATATTGACCAAAAATTTATTAAAAAATGATCAGAATTTTTAATACACAGAATCGGTATAATTTATTATCAATGATAAAAATTTTTATTTTGTTTTAAATAATTCTATTTTCTCAGTTTTTTTTCATGTCAAATGTATCATAAAAGTTACAAAATATCTTTCTGAAATTTCAAAATAAAATGTTACATTTTTCCCCAACAACAAAAAGTTTTAATGCTTCTTTTCTAAATGCGAAATTTCGTTATATATATATTGTAAAAATAATTTAAGTAATAATAATAATAATTTTTATTATTGCGAGGATAATTAGATGTATATAAGTATTTATAATAACATATTTCTATTTATAATTATAATATATTAATGGATCCATAGTATTCTTAATAAAAATCTCCTATGTTTTAATATTCAGAAAATTTGTAACAGATTTAAATTATTGTGTAATTTGTTATTAAAAATAAATGTTGAAAAATTCTTATAATTATTATGCTACTCCTCTTGTCCGCCAGACACCAATTTAAAGAATGTTCTATATGTTCTCCTTATGACCGTATTTTATGATTGTACTAATTCAGATCTGAAGATGATTAAATTATTATTATTATTCTTTTATTTAATCAATATTTTTCTCACGATAAGATCATTTATTTATTTGAAATACGTAACAAGGATTATACACAAACAAAACGTTTTTGTTGATTTTCGAATAATTCCGCACGAACAGTATCATTTTACTAATCATTATTTTGTAATATATATTATAACACAACTTTGGATTATTTAACTATTTTAATATCAAAGTATCGATGTAAAAGTTTGATAACGCTTAGACATGGTACAGAATCTTTTTCTGTGGACATATTCCTACTTTTAATGTTTAGTTTTACTTACATGAAATGTTTTTTTCTATTTATCTTGATTTCGCTGACACTAATTTTTGACTAATCCTTTCTTTACTGTTAGATTTTACTTATATCAAGAAACAAAATACACATAGTTTAGATCAGTTCAAGGAAATGCTTTCTTGGTTTTGAAATAGCTTCACTTTTTTATTATTTGTATTTTATCAATATTTATACTAAATATGAAAAAATAAATTTTGCAATTCAACAGTCATTCCTCAACTTAATATTTTTTGAAGTAGACTGAAATTTACGATCATAATTAATTTTCACATTTTAATTATTTTTAGGCCATAAAAATGTTCTTTTACAGATTACAAAACATAGATTTAAGGCAAAATTACTGTAAACAGTTTTTGTAATAAATTTATATTTAGTCATTCTTAAAATATTTGGTTTATTTACTTTTTCTTCGGATAAGAATAAATTGTTTGTCGTTTAGTTGTGATTGTATTTTGATTTAGACAATTAATTTTCTTTTACTTAATATGTAAATTGTAGAAACAATGTGAATACTTTTTCATATCAGGTGAAAACTTTCTTGCATGTCATAATATTAAAATTATTCGTATTTCACGATTTATTTTAACATAAAATAATTTTAATAAAATACGATTTGATAGATTTATTATTCATTTATTTGATTACATTATAACTTTATCATCTGTTCAACTCGACGATCACTAACTTCTTTCTTTTGATCGTCTCACATCGCTAAATTTAACAGCAAATTTTTTTCTAATTCCTAAAATTAATTATGATGGAATGCCTTGATTTAAATATAAAACAATATTTGTTATACGTGTATTTTATTAGTCTTATCAAAAGAAAATAATTGATATACAATAAAATTTAGTAATATTAAGAATTTACTTTCATAAGAAAGTCATACTTTTTCCAAATGCATTCATATCTGCTTTCTGAGAGGGGCTGGATAAGCACTATTGAATAATAACGGTTCTCGAGAACACATTCATTAGGAAGATTAAATAGGGTTACGACGACTCAACTAGTCGAAAATTACAGTTAAGGTGAGCTTACAAATGTTTATTTTTCGCGATTAGAATAGGGCGATTTGTCTACCAATAAATTTATAGTGTAAACATTTTTAAAGCTTATGAGCACGCAGCGAACATGATATTTCAGTACACTACTAATTTTTATCAATTATGATTGGGCATTTTACATCTAATAATAAATCACCATGGACCATATGGGCCCAATTTAAAAACTTTTTGCAACCGAATTGAAGTTTTCAACTGTCTATAATATAGCACTGTGTGGCACAAATGTTGAATGTTCTGTGTCATAACAGTTGTGATCAAGGATATTAATTCAATAAAAAACAATTCATCGATATATTGTAAATTTCAGCTATTTCTTAGTGAACTCAAATCTAAATTTGGTCCTCCTTTCTTCATTCCGAAATTTGGTAGTTTAATTTTACATTGTGTTTAAAAATAAGTATCACATTTCACTGGTAACTTTAAAAAATAATGGCAAGTTATTGCAATATATGTTGAAGGAATATCCGTCATCATCAGGTATTTCTGATCCTAAAAAACTATTATGCAATGACTTATGAAATTACTGTTTCACGCAAACATTTTTAAAGAAGTTGATGAGTTACTTGATTGGATATTAATTGCTGGATTAACTTCTTTAATTATTAATGCCTCGCACGAGACTCCTTCCCAATAATTTTTAAAATTGCTGCATAATATTTTTAAATTATTTATTTCAACAGTAGTTTTACAGTTCTTTTATGCTCAGCAATATTACTACTACCACTTTAATTACCCATGCTCACGAACCCATTTACAGAGGTACCTTACTGTCACTGCGATGTATGCGGCAGTGCACCCATTACACTCAAATTTGTAAACAAGATCAAAGCATAAACTCAAAGAAGTTGTCGATTTATTACTGAATCTATTTTGAATTTTATATGTTTTAGATACGATTTTTAAATTTAAATTCTTAGTATAAATTGCTTTCAAAATGGAAGATTTGAATTTTTAAAACCTTTAGAATAAGAAACAGTTAATATGTAGCCACAATTAAGTTTCTCGTGAGTTCCTTTATCAGGTTTTTAATCATCCTTTCCTCCAATTATTTTATTTAACCCATCTTTAAATAATTTATCAGTTGTTTCTTTAATTGATTTCTCAAGGAAAGATTTTGAAAAGCCATTCTTATGTAAATGATCACCAAAATGTATGTATATAAATTATTATATAAGCTTGACAGCTAGGATCAGAAGTGCCTGATGATGACGGATATTCCGTCAAAAAATATTGCAATAAAATATGTTAATATTAAATGGCGTTTTTTAATTATATAATTTTTGGTTTTATTTAAATATGTGCGGTCCACTTCACCTAAGTAAACTTTTTGTGGCCCACTTAACAATTTGGGTTTAGCACCCTTGACCTAAATTATGCTGAAAAATCTATTTTTAAATTAGATAGTAAACCATCAAATTCTAAATTTAGATAACAAGAGTAGTTATTTTAATCATACAAAAATACGATAAGCCTGCAAATAGAGTATTAATATAAAATATAAGCAAATGTTTTATATAAAATAACTCAACTTTGTGAATTATTATTTTTACAATTTATTATTCATTATAATCATAAAATTGCATTTATCCAACGAATTTATATTTTGTTTTAATATAATTTAAAATATTTAGGTGCTCTCAATATTTTTTTCGATAATTATGTTAAAGTCCCGGAAGTGCTGAATTTGATAGAAAAGTCTGTTTCAATCAATCGAGGTAAGTCCAAGCTTATTTTACACAAATTATTTGGTAAATATATTGTTTCATTAATAATTAATTATCAATTTATTATAAATAAATAAATTGTATCGAAATAATCTTGGGCGATTCATATTTTATATATTTACATTTTCTTAGTTATTATAATCATCTATATTTAAATATTTCTCGAATAGATTAATTAAAATTGAATCAGATAAAAAGAGATCATAAATATATTTCCTATTTGTTTTACTGATGTCTTCTATAATTATAATATTTCTCAAAATCATTTGTTTATTTGAATTGAAGCAAGATGCCAATTGTGTACTATTATCATGGAAATAATTATTGATTTTTATTTTCATTTCGATTAAACAAATATTTTTTATTATTCATTAAATTGGTTTTTTAGAACAGTTAAAAATAATTTAAAACTTTCTTGAATGAGAGTAGAAAATAATGCAATTTTCTATTTATTGATTCCTTTTACTAGAATAAAGGATGATTATTTCTCGATAGTGTTGGCAACTTGCATTGGCCGATGGTACAAAACCGGATGAAAAAGTGACAACAGCTGACATGTAATATATAGAAAGTCTATATAGTCTTTATAATCAATATTTATGATATTGCCATTAATTTACAGTTTTACGTTCAAAAATGTAATTTCTTTAAATACTTTGATAGATAGAATTTTTGAATCTTTTAAATACTCCAGAAGGTGTGATGTATCTTCTTCTTACCATCGACTCTACCAGTTATCCTCCTTTTATTGAGCTTGTGCATGTGTCCAGTATATTGGGTTAGCCAATAAGTAGTATTTGATTTTTACAATAGATAGCATAAGATGCATTTCGATGTGATATCTTTGACTGATTTGCTTAGATAAGTGTGGTTGTCATATTTATATGATGATGAGATATTGAACATGATCCACTGAATACTTTAATCAGCACGCTACTAAATTTTGCTTAAAGATAGATGATTAAAGATAGATGCCTTTAGATAATTTGATGGCATCAAATATGATGCATGTTGTTGTGAACAGCCGATATGTATATCTTCCGGGTCAATAGAAGAGATAACGACACCCCAAACCGTAGTTGACTCAACTCAAATTTCTTGCGGATCTCGGTTCACAGAGACGCATTAACGACAACAATCGATAAATCAGTCAATTCTACAGCTCCAGGAGATCACTTGACATTCTTTTCAATTAGATTAATGATGACAACATCTACAACGTATTATTGATTGATTTTTGATTTCTCGTGATTGTGATAACTATCATAATATACCGGTGATTCTTTTTGATCGATGCATGAGTCTTCAGTTTTCTGGTCGATATTAAAGGTCTTCCGACATCCGATATTCTTGCATAAAATTATTTATTCCAAATTTAATTAAAAAAATGAAAATGAACTCTTCAATTCTCATTATTAAGAACACAAACATGAGTTTTCAAACTTTTATTTTCAATACAACCAGAATTGTCTTTTGGACAAACTCTCAGCAAAACTCTTCATTCGACATCGTTCTAAATTGATAATTTTTTATTAATGTTTGTTAATAAACAATTATTCGAACAAATTTTTCATTATTTTCTGATTTTATTTTTAAAATTCACATTTTGTAGTTTTAGTATTAATTTTTATTTAAAAATTATTTTATGTAAAGAAAGAACATTTAATTAATTCAAAATTTAGTTAAAACTATTTATTTTATTTAAATTTTAATATGAAGATTTGAAAAGATTTAATATTTCTAATGTTTTTACATATCTTATGCTGTACTTTAAAATATAAATTATACTCGAATAATTATTTATCGTGAACATCTAAAATATCAATTTTCCATCTGGGTGGGAGAAACACATTTCCAAATACTAAACTCAACATACAAAATTCAACATACCAAATTTAAAATATTCCTCACACTCATAAAAATGACTTTTAGAAATTTTCAATTACAGAAAGTGAACAAAGCGTTCAAACAAAGCATTAAAAATCCACACTTTTCAAAATCACAAAAATTCAACAAAATGCCCATCTCTACAAGTATATACATAATCTTTTAAACTTTAATTTTATATGCTACACATTATATATATAATACCTATAAAGTCTTAAACATCCCACCCTTGCTCCGATGTAGGAGAACCAGAACAGTCCCGTAGTTTTTAGTTAAAAACTTTTTGTTTCATCTTGAGAGTCAATGAAGAGAATAAATTTGATAAACACGTTAGAAAAAATTAAAAAACTGCTTATTCTTTCATTTTCAACTTATATTTTTTAATTAATGAATTTTTTTCGTGTTAATTATGCTTTCAATAAAAGTTCTTTTCACGTGTTTTGATCGCCATTTACATCCATTTATCGAAAATTTATAATAAAATATGAACAATAAATGTATTTTCAGTATAATTATTGTCATTATTTGCAGTTACCAAGCTCATGGATTCTAATAAATATCAAAAATATTTGAAAGAGATCAATGATCAATTAAAAAGTCATAACACTGTTCTTCAAGATGCAAAATCTAATATTTCTCAAAAACTCTCAACCTGCAAAACATCGGAATGTGATGACGCGAAACGAAAAACCGATGCTTTAGCTATTTCGACTATCAATGAAGTAAGAATTCTTTTTGTGTTTCAAAAAAAATATTATCTTTTATTAATATTATTTTTATCTTATTTCAATTAAACTATAAAATACCTTAAAGTAAATTATATTTTTAGATTAATTAATTAATCACAGTTTCTAACTTGCATGTGACTTTTTTATACTTAGAAAATTTTTTTCTGAGTTTTTAATCGCGACAAGTAAATACAGAATATCTGACAAATAGATGCAAGTGCATGTTTTATGCCCGAAAATCAGTTAAAAGTATTGTGCTTCATTGCAAACAGAGTACATTTCTATAATTCTTGAGACTTTATACATTGTAAAACTAGGCATTCATGGAAACTTATTTTGATGTTTTATAATACGTCTACATTTGATAATTAACTGGACTAGACCTGAAATTTACGTATTTTTAAGCTCAAAAGACTTTGTTTATAGTAGGTAATATTTTAAAATATTTATTGTATCTGTTTCGACTGTTTGAGATTTATTGCCCGAAAAAATGAGTCTGTCAAAATTGAGAGAAAGTCCAAGCATCAAATAAGTAGCTTGGGAATGTTTGAAGTATGTATATCATGTTTAACACTAGAATTTGTAAATTAACCGCCAGATTTGTCTAAAATTTTCTTGCTTCGGAAATGTTTGAAAACGAATTCAGTGTTGCCTCTATGGCATTTTGTACCATAAAAATTGATGCTCGAAGTTTTTTTGGCTCACAATGAATCTCATATCAACACCTACAGCAACTCAATGGAAACATATAGTATAATTACTCAAATATGAAAATATTTCTTTTATAGTTTTTACAAGATAATACATCAACTCATAAAAGTGATGAAACTACGGCAGTCATCAAGGGAAGAAAAGTTCATCTTCTCAGTCATCCTCACTAGAGTGACTTCTAAGTGACTTCTACTTCTAAAGATATATTAAGGAAAATTAGGGAAAAGACATTTTTGAAAATCGAGACATTGGTCAATTTTGTCAATTTTTTTTACTCATCGAATTCATACCATAAATTTTCCTAAATTATATGAATTTTTAATACAATATGTTTTTATTCATAAATTACAGTTTATGATGTAAAGATTCTCTAGTTTTCCTTGGGATGGCGTGGATGACAGTGATTATTTATTTTTCTGTCGAAAAAAATTGAAATTTATCCTAGGGGCGAATGTCTTCATTGTTAACTTTCTGAACTATTACTTAACCTTTTTTATTTTTCTGATTTTTTATTATATATATATACACACACACACACACATATATATATATA
>MQRK01228608.1:10263-25171 GCA_001938485.1 Girardia tigrina
TACGTGTTAATATATGTAAAATTTTAAATTGTAATAAATGTTATTTTTCTGTTGTATATTCATTTTTTGAACTTTATGTCATTTTGTTCTCAAATAGCTGCCGCACCCTGTAAGTATATATCATTTTACTTTCGATATCACCTAAAATCAAAATAAAGCCGTTTGAAAGTAAATTAAATTGCATAACATCCTAATTTTTATGGTTAAAACTAACTAAGGAGTGAAAACCAGTTAGAGTTTAGTGAACTGAACGATCTCTGACTAATTATTAGTAATTGATTGTACAATCTTTGGATGATTGAAAAAGTAAACCAACTAATATAATTATAATAAATTAATATTTTAGTAACTAAATTTATAACTTGATGATAGGTAGTTTAAATGATATCAGACTCTTCTAATACCGAACTATCCTATCGAACATTAAGTCCGTTATATGTTCTCATAACCCGAAGGCGCTCATGACCCTGCACTTTTTAATGATGTTCACGATTGAGGCGCGCTTACCCTATCACTTATTTTAAAAATAAAAGTTTTGTCGGTCTCAGCTCCCTTGCAATACTATGTGAAGCCCATGTTAACTCGTTTGTCGCACAGATTGTATTGAATAAATCTTTATAATAGTATAATTAAATGTCATTTACTTTCAGAAATGGGTTATAAATTTGAATTACTACCTGTTGACAATTATAGAAACTCGAATTTAAGAGGTAGAGAAGAAAATTTTTTGTATTAATTGTTAATATTTTGATATTGTTTTTTTTAGATTCGAAACCAATGGCTTTTTTGAACAACCCTTACGAAAAAGAAAAGGTTATTATTTATTAAAAATGAAAATGATTATTTGGAATAAATTTTTTAAAACTTAAAAAAAGTCATTCCATCAAATGAAATGTATTTTTTAATCCATTTCCACGAAACAATCGTCATTACAAAAGAAAACAGATTCAGTTGCCCCCGCTGCCGTTTCCTTCTCGGTCGGTCTCTGGAATCATCGCGATTATATCAACAATCGTTGTCAACGAATTTCCGACGATTTTCTTTAGATTCATCGCAATCGTTTCGTCGATTTTTGAACCGGTCGAGACTGTCGCCATCGGAATCGTGTCGTTTATCGTCTCGGTTTTTCTTTCGATCGTAGGAATCATCGCGGTATTGATTCGAAGATGGCCGTTTTTCATTGGAATCATCACACTTTTTTCGGTAATCATTGCGATTACGATCGAATCGATTGTTCCGATTAGCACAGAATTTTGTTGTCGTTATTATAACCGTTTCTATTATTATTGAAACCGTTTCTATCGTTATTGAATCCGTTTCTATCGCCATCGTCTTTGTTATTAGTAAACTTATTATCACGATTATTATATCGTTTTGGATAATCATTATCATCTTTTTCCGACTGAAAGCGGCTTCCTCCTCCTCCTCCACCGTCGTTACATTTATTACTACTAAATTTGCTCGTTTGTTCACTGTTCGTGTTGATTTCATCATCACAGCCAAATCCGTTATCATTTCGTTTTAAATCAATTGCGCCTCAAAAATTTTATTAATTCGTTTAAAGAACATTCGATTTTATATACAATTTTCACCAAATAGTTTTTTTTACAAAGACTGAATAAAAACATATTACATCAATTCAATGTTTTTGTTTGAAAAATTCTAAATTCAAAAATAATATTTCGTCTGGATTTTTTTGCAAAAAATCGTCTACAAAATTTTATTTTGAACAAAATTGATTTATTTTCTCGATCGATCCATATTTTGCTGATTAAAGCGATATTCGGTGATTATATCAGGTCGACTCCGCCATTATAGATTACTTTAGAACTTTATCACTAGCAAAACAATTATGTTTAAAATAGCAAATCTGATAACATAACAGTTTTAGATTTGGATAAAATTTTTCATGAAGCTTAGATATACATCTAGAGAACAGAATATGACTACAGCATTCCAACACGGATATATTGTCCCGGAAGTTCTGTGAAACATGAACTAAGTACTTAATGGCTCTTGAAGATGTAAAAATGCAGTGGATAAAGACATCTAAGATTTTCAAATATCATCTGGAAGAAATAGAAAAAACTATAAGGAACATAATTATGAAAAACAGTAAATTTACGATTTGAGATTACACAATAAGGACGAATGCGAGTAACATTTGAACACCAAAGTCGAAAAGAGAAGAAATGATCACGCATATTCATATTCTAGTGTCATAAGTTTGCGCAGAAAAAGTGACGAAATGCATGGCAACAAATTTTGACATGATCAGTTGGCATCAAATAATAAAAGAAGAAGAATTGGACAGTGTGAAATACAAGACAAGTGAATCGTTCATGATCTCTACGAATGATGAACGATTGACACTGGTCCCAAATGAACCATTTGAGACGTTATAGATAATTATGTGTGGACTAAGGATAAGTAAATGAATTAATTATTTTTTGAGGCGACATTTTTTTGAGGCTTATGAAAAGTAAACCATTGGAATTGATTGACAAAATACATTTTAATAGGTGTAATGCTTTTTATTTGATAATATCTTGTTTTGTTTGTATTTTGAATTTTAATTTAAATTAATAAATAATTAATATTTTTATTTATTATAATATAAAGATTTAAAGATCACTTAACTTGTTCAGTCAGCAAGCACAGATTTGGCCCTGTGCTATACCTTCTGAATAACAAAGGGTTTATGGCAATTCTTAAAAAAATAGATCATAAAAATAACATGAATCGACCAAGTTATGCCCTCACCTGTATTATATCTTATTTGCTTTAAGAGACATTCCATATCTTATATGTTTTCAGAGTTTTTATATTATAATCATGTTTATTTAGTTTTCATTGTGTTTACTTGGGCATTAAGTTTATATTGTCTTTGTGCATTTGTTTTGAACATCATACTTTTTCATTGTACATTCTTCGAGTTGTACGAAAACATTCAATTTGGTGACTAAGCTAAATATTTACACTCAAAAGTATTATAGTAAAATACTAGGTATGCGAATGTACAAAGTTGGTGTCTGAATCTCTAACTATATTTATACTTATAGAAATGGTAACTCAATCCGAGAAATCAGACTTGTCATCAGTAGAATATTTATATTAGGGTTATGCATAACTTCTCGACGTTTTTATTAGATATTCATAGACGAATTACAATATAATGATTAAGATTTAATTATCAAAATAATCCCCATTTGAATCTATTACTTTTTGCCATTTTTCTGGCAAAAGATGAATACCCCTAATATAAAACCTTTCATCCTTGGAATCGAGGAACTCGTCTATGCAATTTGTGACCTCATCTCTATTTTTGAAGTGTCTGCCAGTCAGGGTATGTTGTAATGATCGGAAAAGGTAGTAATCCGATGGTGCAAGGTCTGGTGAGTAATTTCTTTCAGCATTTATCATAACGATCATTTTCAGCCATTCTGCATTATTATTTTCACAGTTTTTATTGATTTATAATTATGAACAACATCACAATTTGAATGCAAACATTTATTTACAACACAAACAGAATCAATCTAAGTAGCAATTTCTGCGAGGGCATCGTTCTTGATTAATATGGTTTTAGTGTTATATCTTTCAAATCTAGTCATATATATCAAATCTCTGAATTAATTAATGAGATAAGAATAATTTTAACTTTATTTTTTCAAATTTTTGTGGATAAAATGCATTTAGTAATTTATATTATAAAAGCCCAAGTCACTCACTGCCTGCCTGCCTCACTAACGCTCATATTATCTACTTACAATTGTAAGTAGATATTTATATTAATAATAATTCATATGGAAAATTATTATTAGCAGAATTTTCCATATGAATTATTATTAATATAATTATCTACTTATAATTGTAAGTAGATAATTATATTAATAATAATTATCTACTTGATATATGAAAATTTGATATATGAAAACAAATTATAAAAAGTGATATAATTGTGTCTTCTTTGTTTTAATGCATCTGTTCCACATCCAAAATTACTCAAATTAAAATTAAAAAATGAAATTTCTTTTCTCAATTTTACCCGTCATACATGACGGGTTATTTACTAGTTTTTAAATAAACATTAGTTTTTAAATTATATTACATATTATATTAAATTATATTAAATCGTTTACTAAAAATATCATTAAAATTTAAAATTATAAAACTTTTAATTAATTAGTATTTAAACATTAATCTCATTAAATTAATTTCATTAGATTTAAATAATTAATCAATAATATATCAATCGCATCTGAATAGGAGAGTCACCTATCTAAACAGGATACAAACAACAAACTTACAACATGCCGAATTTCCCTTCACAATAATTTTTAAACAATAATACTTTCCATCAGCCTTTCCCGTTTTTTTATTGTTTATTTTGATTAAACCTGTGTGTATAGTAATTTCGTGAAGTTGGTTTCAGAAATAAAGTCAAGACTGAACAGGTTAATGTGAATGAACAAAATATTTTATTTACCTTTATCATTGTTTATAATTATATTAATTTTTCATTTTAGAAAAATTTATTCGACTGGACAAGTAATTAGTTATTTCAGTAATAATATGTATATTTATAACTAAAGAAAATACGCCATGCAATAATTATCTATTAAACAAAACATGTTTCTCCACTTTAGCATCATAAGTTGCGCTGGGGATGCCGCAAAGTCAAAGGTTATAAAGGGTGTTCAAAGTCGCATTGGTAAACTGCAAAGTCAGATATCATCATATTTAGTTTGCGGTAGTGGCTTTCAGTACTTCAATCTTATTGACATTCAAATGATATGCTTTTATATACTTTGTTTGATAAATCGACATGTACATGTACCTTTCTTCCATTCAACTTCAATGTTAGGTAAAATCACATAACAAATGCTGAATTGAGTAGATTTAAATGTTTCAAATGAATTGAATCGACCATTTTCATATTTCTTTATACCCTTTTTAGATAGTTTTGCATTATTGCTCGCTGGTGGATAATATTTTGGCATGTTCGCTTCTGGAATTGAAATTACTTTTATGTTTGATTTAGTCGAATTGTATCCAACAGTCCAATGAGAAATTTGAATTGTTGCTTCTTTCTTGTAAAATTTTGAATTTATTTCATTTGGATCGCGTTCTTTTGACCATTTTTTACTATTGAGAAAATTACAAATTAAACAAAATTTCATTTTTTTATTTTTCTTTTTTAATTTTATTCCATATTTTTTTTAATTTCGATTATAATTCGAAATTTTAAAATAAAAACCAAAATATCTATTTTCGAAAATTAAAAATTAACAATAACACTCTTCCAGATTTATTCGATTATAAATATAAATCGTTTTATATAATGCTCATTTATTAAAAATTAATGCTCAAAATTAAGTTAATTAATGTTCTTATGTATAATATAATTATTATACAATTTTATTAAAGTTATTTCAATTAAAATAATGTTTACTTATTTTTTAAACCTTCACTAAAAATTTTTAATTATCTTTTATTATAATTAATGACAGTTTAGAATTTTTAACACTAAAAATATTAAATGCTCATTAATTAAAAATTAAGTCACATTTTATTACAAGTCTTAAAATAGTGCTTCAGTTTTTTTGGTAAGTCCTGCTTGCAATCTATACTTTCAGATAAATGATCATATATTATCATATTTTATCAAAACCTTTCTGGCATTAGTGGTAACTCAATATTTAACATCGGCAATTTTATTCGTTGCAGCAGGTCTATAAAAACTTTAAAAGCATCAAATTGTGACTATTTTGTAGTACTAGTTCAAAGAACTAAGATTAATTAATTAATTAAAATCTTTAGAGCCTTATTACTGGCAGAGTTGAGAAGGTTTAAAAATTACTAAAGGAACTCTCAAATAGGATACGAAAGTCATTTGTTAACAAAAAATCAAAAAAATATTATTTTTTATTAATTCGACAAAAAATTTCGACCAAGCACTTTTCAGCATATTTAATATATAATAAATTAAATTGAATTAATATAATGTCTGATTTAATATTTTTTTAATATTTCAGTGATTGTAATAATCATTCTGTCTGTTTCGTTATTTTCGAGCTTCATAGCTTTGAGTGTAACGATTTACTATAAGAAGAAACAAATAAAACAATTGAAAAGTAAAGATTTAAGAAAAGTGAGTTTTCTCAATTCTGATTCTTTTTGAATAAAAGAAAATATAGGGGGTTAAATATATAATGTTGCAGTGTATTATATTGATGTATGATTTATTTTGTGAGTTTTTTATGTACTGTAAAATCCCGAGTATAAGCTGCAGCGCGTATTAGCTGCACCATTTGCGTTGAGGACAATTGATTTTAAAATCAGCAACATATCATTAAAAAACAAATGTCACAGTGACAATAACAATTTTTCTAATTGTTTATATTGTTTTATTGTACTGCTTTGAATCCTTGATTAAAATGGATAACGGTTCTGAACAAAAACAAAAAAAAACAACGAAGGTCTTTTAGTTCAGTAAAGAAAAAATAAATTATTGAATTAGGTCGTCAGTTAGTAAACATACGGGAAGCTACAAGACGATATGATATTAATGAAACTGTTATTCGACGCTGGATCACCCATGAGTCTTTTATCAAAGAACAGAATCCAAATTGAAGATCTTTGCGTGGTGGTAATGTTAGATATCCGGAATTGAAAACGAAATTACATGAATGAATCCTAATTCCACGTTAACGAGAATTTCAAGTGTCGGTTGTTCGAATTCGTTTACAGGTACAAGTAATTACCAAAGAGATGAAGATTGAAGGATTTGTCGCGAGCCTTCAATGGACTGATAATTTTATGAAACACAAGAATATTTGTGTTCAACGGCCTACCATGAAGCAACGATTGCCGAAAGATTGGGAATTTCAGATAGCCAAGTTTAGAAGCACCATCTCAGATTTAAAGAAGGATTTACCTAATAAACAAATCGGTAATTTTTATGAAGGTCCGTTCAATGTGAGATGCCTTTAGGACACACAGTTGAGATTAAATGTGCAAATCACGTCCGAATTGAAACTACAGGATATGAGAAAAAACGTCATTCTATGTATTCTCTAAGATGGTACTAAACTTCCGCCTTTTTTTATTTTGAGCACAAAGAAATGTCCAAAAATTTTCATTCCTGAATCAAAGCTTGTTATTGCATCTAATGGATCTGGTTGGATGAATCATGAAATTCTCGAGATATGGCTCAAGAAAGTATGGAAGAGTCGAATTAAATTGCCTCAAAAGACACCATGGAACCAGGATCCAAAAATACCATCATTGCTTTTATTTGATATGCATCGCTCACATCTTGTCACTACTATATATGATAAAATTAAGAATGAATCCAAAGTAACTTTCATACCTGCCGGATTGACATCAAAGTTGCAGCCATTAGATCTTACTGTTAACCGTTCGTTCAAGTCAAAATAGTGCAAGAAGTGGGAGTACTGGATTATTAAAGATTATAAGAACATCAAACATACTAAGTCCGGAAATATTAAAGCAGCTAACTGGAATGCAATTTTCGAATGGATTGTCTTCTCATGGGAAGAGGAGATTTTTCCATCATTTTGAATTGTTTTCGTGTTTTATTCGGTGAAGACGACGATGTTCTTGAAATTGAAGAAAATGAAATGCATGTGAACGAGTCTCATCCAAACATTGCAGTTTTTCATGACCTTTTAGAATTACTAGAAAATTTCATTTTTATTGACAATGAAAAGTGTGATGGTGTTGAGGTGTTTGATGTTGAAGATTGAAATAAATAAATAATCTTATCTTCAATTTGAATTGTTTTTTAGTTGTATAAGCTGCACATCATATTAGCTGCAATTCAAAAATGTTGCCTTTATACTTATGGATTTTACAGTAATTTATTTTTTTGAAATGACGTTTACTCATGATTGACAAAGTTCTTTACATATTGGTCGTCGGTGGACAAAAACATGAACGTCTTAATTTAATTTGATGTTTAAATGTGATGACAACAATTATTTTTGTTACTTTTCGTTTTATTTATAATAGGGTACTTCATGAATGTACCAAGCGAAAAGTCAAGAACGAAAAATAAAGGAAGAAATTAGAAAGATTAATTAAAAAAAGAATGAGAAAATCATATTTTCACTCATTATTTCCATCTTCCTTTAATTATTATTTAACTGAACATAATAATTCAAAAAATTAAATTTAAAATAAAAAAATCAACATTGCTATAAAAATATCATCAATAAAATTATTAACTTACTTGGAAATAATTATAAGTCACTAGTAAATAACCCGTCATGTATGACGGATATAATTATATTTCATATTATCTACTTACAATTGTAAGTGGATAATTATATTAATAATAATTCATTTGGAAAATTATCATGAATAATTCTGCTAATAATAATTTTCCATATGAATTATTATTAATATAAATATCTACTTACAATTGTAAGTAGATAATATGAGCGTTAGTGAAGCAGTGAGTGACTTGGGCTTTTATAAGATAAGATTAGTTATTAAAAAAATATTGTTATGACCAAGATTAAAAAAATAATTATTCCAGAAAAAAACTTTTCGACTTATTATTTGATTTGAATTAATCATCCACAAATAACCTTATTTTTTACCACGTTTTTATTAGCTTGCTTTCTTGTCTGGAACAAATCTTGCGATTGATTTTTCAACCACTTTCAGTCATCCAATTGAGCTGAATTTTTTATAAAGGCTTGCTTCCGATGACAATACAATATTTTAAAACATTTACCGCTCTACATAAACCGCATATGCTATAATTTAATTTTAAGAAAAAAATCAATGATATTAATACGTACAAAAAAATTATTTTGAAATAAAACTTTGTTATTTTGGTTTTATTATCATTTCTGTTATTCGAAATCAATCGAAAGATTTGAATTCCTAAATCATAAATAAAAATAGTAAAATAATATTATTAATAAAAAAAAATTTTTATAAAAACAACCACGTTTTTCAAGCATTACCAATGCACTAAAAAGAGGAAAATAATTTTTTTTTCTAGACATGTGCTTAATTTTATACCTAACCAAAAACGTGGGGCATAGAAATGATCGATTGTTACTAAAAAGCAGTAAAGAGGAAATAGCAGTTACTAATAGCAGTAATTCAGAAATCCGCCCCACGTTTTTGGTTAGGTATAAAATTTCTCACATGTCTAGAAAAAAAATTATTTTCCTCTTTAGTGCATTGGTAATGCTTGTTTTTATAAAAATTTTTTTTATTAATAATATTATTGGTATACAATTTAAAGAAAGAAATAATAGATATTGTTAAAGAAAAGAAAACTGATTATTTATTCTGAAATAAAAAAAGTATAAATCAAAATATATATAGAAAAATTAAATAAAGGAAGAATCATTCTTATGTTAAAGTTGTGTAATGAAGATACAACAATCAACTTTATTATTCTACATTTTATCGTTCATTTCTGATATGACATTTTGCTAATTGGAATCATTTTTTTGATATACATCTATTTCTATATTTAGTTATATATTTTCCTTTTTGTTAACTCTATTCTAAAGTTATAAAGAAGAAAGTTGGAATTACTTAGCCAATCCATTCTTGAGAATCAACTTTCTTTTTTTATACAATTGGTGTCAGAATTTACAAAACCCACTACCTCATCTTTAAATTATTTTTACGACACTTAAAAATTTTTTTAAGATAACTGAATTTAAATGAAATCTTTAAGAAAAAATAAATTAATTAACTCGGAAAAAATAATTCTAACGCTGAGAAAGAAAATTCTAGTTCTTTTATTAATGGAAAGATATATTTTCATTTGCCTACATTCACTGTTGATAATGCAAACTTTATTAATAAATGGTTAGATACATGCATCACCTTATGTAAATTTAATAATAAATACGACCAGAAAAATATATGCACCCTTTTAGTCAATAGCCTACCGACCAATATCATCATAAAAATTGGTGATAAACTTAAAGAATTAGTGAAAGACCAAAAGCCCCTTTCAGTTTTACGTGAACTTTTAGCAACCTTCTATCCAGTTAACCGCGAAAATATTCTAGAAAATTGCTTCGCTGATCATTTTTTAGGCGATAGAAAACCCTCAGAATTTTTATCCAATCTTATGAACAAATAACGTAATAAGAACAATAATTTAGAATCTAAATTTTAGACGAAGATCTGCTTAAATTTTCTTTTTCAGAACTATGCCTACGAACATTAAAAGTATTTTACTAGCAAATAATAATTCGGATCTCATTTCTTTGCACATCTTAGCAGACAAAATTGTTATAACAAGTGACAATTTCTTACAATTTATCAAACATTATAAAACAAATTGGTCCGCGGATACAAACCACGATGTGTTAGCGTTACTTTCCAGTAAAATCGATAAATTAGAAATCAAAAATCGCAAACTCAAATCTAAATTATTTGAGTACGAAAATAAGGCCAAAGACAATTATAATACTAAAAGTTCGCCATATTATAAAAGAAATATTTAGTATGATAACAGAAACAAAAGAATAATTTTAACATAATAACGATTGGTGTTTATATCATCTTAAATACTGCGAAAAGCGTTTAGATGCATTGAGCCTTGCTCCTTCAATAACTCATTTAAATTAAGAAAGTCACCTATATCAACATCGAATTTAGTTAATAATATTTTTTGGGTGCGTCCTTTAAATTTTGGTTTTTCGTTCTTGATAGATTCCGGTTCAGTTGTTTCGGTGTTACCTCGTTCTTTTTCTAATTCGGTTTTCGTCCTTATAAATTAAATCTTATAATCAAAATACTTTATTTTGAAGGATTTAAAGCATTTAAGACAAGTATTTGAGAGAATATTAGTACTGTCAAAGTGGTTTTAAAAACATCTAAAGTTCAAAGCTTCATCTCGAATAAAATGAAAACGATTTGTAAATTACAAGTTAATATGGTTTATAAATTTGATTGTCACGGCTGTAAAAGCTCGTACATTCGAGAGACAAATCGTCATCTCAAAACCCGGATTAGCGAGCACTCGTAAATGAGTCGATCGAGTAAGGTTCTTGATCATTGCTTACACTGGTAAAGTGTATCTTCCGTTTCAAAGAATGAATTTCTGTTTTACAGAAGGGCTTTTGTTTTGTTTTATTGTAGCAATAGATTATGTATTATTTAATACATATCATATTTAATTAATGTATATAAATCAGGAATACAAAAATTTTGAAATAAACTCGGTAATTAATCTCTTGTGGAAATAGGATTATGTTCGGGTCTAGTTTATATATAATGGATGTAACGCCACATACATATTGTAAGTGAATCCAGTAAGTCTTAATGAAGGTTGGAGTAATAATAAACATTCAAATGGATAAAATTAAGCCGTTTCTAATCTTCAAATCTTTAATTTAAATTTTAAAAGATTTTGTCATTATTATTCAATAAAATCTTAAATTAAAAAAATAAATAAAGATTTGGTTCCCTTTTAAAAAATAGTAACTAACAAATATAATTGCTGATGATGAATCGATTTAAATTTATGGTCAAAAGGGTAAAATAAAAATACTTGGTAATACTTTATCAAAATTATATTAGATGTAATGATGACAATTTTACCTTTGTAAATAAAGACGAAGTATTTAATCGAACTTACCTTGCCAATTAAGAATCTTGAATGTTAATTATTAGGTTGTATTGTTTTATCAATAATGATTTAAAAAACTTACAATTTTATAATATTTTATAAATAAATATTTATAAATAAAATCACCAAAAATATTATAAATATTAAATTAAAAATATTAATGCTAAGTTTGTAATTTTTAATGATTTATGAGAAAATATTTTTATATTAAATTTAATTTTTAATCTCATTTTTTGTTAAATTTTTATTTGATTTCATTTTGTTGCAGATCTTTGACCTGAAATTATCGTTTCCTATTTAAGCTACTCAAGATGATTAGAAACTTCATTACGCTTTTTTATAGTTTTTTAAGTATTTATGTTTTATCTGTGTATATTAGTGAAAAAATAATATTCTTTGTTTCGTCTATAAAAAAGAAATTATTTATTTATTTATTTAATTCTCTTCTGGATTTTTTGCATGCACATTGATATTTTTGATTTTTATTAGACTGTAATAATTTCCATAAATGAAACTCAAGTACTCAGCTTCTGATTTTACAATATTTTGTCTTTTATAAAATTTTATATTTTTGCACTGCTAACCCAATTTTATTATTAAAATTGTGATATTTTATGTTTATGTACACTGTAAAAATAATGAATTCGCCGATTTATCAAATTCACTATTTTTATTATAAATAAAACAAGTTAATAAAAAGTCTAGTGACAATTTAAGCGCAATTTCCTTATGTTATTCGGTGCCCAAATATTAAAACGTTTATATCAGTATTTTACTATGATATAAAATTAATTAAAATTAATTAATTAATCCATATGAAATTAATAGTTGTCTATTAATTATTAAAACGTTTATATAAGTATTTGACTATGATTAATTTTTTGTGACCGAACGAAAGGATATTTTTGAAAACTTTCTTCGGCACTATTGTTCTAAATTATTGCAGGAATCGATTGGTAAATGTTTCAAGTCGCTAAGTGGTCTGGTTGCCGAGATATAGGCCCAAAACTGCATTTTATCGAGGTTTTTTGGCTTTTCCGGGAAATCCAGGAAGGAAATCCGGGAATTTTTTTGGCCCTCAATCATCCTCCGAACTTGCTTAACATATTTGCTTTTGGAACTCGATATTGCTTCGTTGAGGAGGAGATACGACTTAAAGCTGTGGACACACATCCATCCATCCATCCACACAGAAATAACCAATTAATAATCGCAATTGTCAGTATGGAAATTGCGCTAAAAATAGACAAACAATGTTCAAACTAGGTTAATCCAAAAGATAAAACAATGTTGGATTAACCTAATTGCATACTAACGTTGTTAAAAAAACAATAGTCAAAAATAAAAAAAAGCATTGTTATATGACAAAATTTTAATCAGCAAGGTCATTAAGCATTATATTAACGGATAACATAACTCGATAATTAATTATTATTATTATTAAGTATCAATTCATTAATTCATTATTTGTTTTAAAATTTCTTAGAATTATTATTTAATCGAACAAATAAACGAAAAAATAAAAACAAAAGACAATATTGAATCACAGAATAATTAAAAGGAATGAGTCAGGAAAGATATAAATAAATGAACTAATGTAATTAATTTTACATTCGAAGCGACTCTGAGGGGTGCGAATAATCAAGTTCAGAAGCCAAAACTTATGTTCGATATTGATAGCCAAAAAAGCGTTTTTTAGTTGTAATTTATTTGAAGTTTGGAACGGTAAAAATGAAATGGAAATTGTCAGCTTTGTTGCTTGTTTCGATAGGACGAAAATTAGGTATACTTTTTGGGTTAGGAAATCGAGGGATCTCATTTTTTTCATAGATGAAATGGAATTTGTTTTTGATACTTGGGAAGATAAATATTTTTTTTCTGTTTAGAACTCTCGTAATAGAAGGTAAAGACTACTTTTTAATCTGTGGTCATTTTTTTAGTTTGTGATATGAGGTTAAATAATTAACTGTAATTTTTAATTTTCTATTTTTTTATTCAAAGTGCATTTTTCTAGAGGACTACTTATTAATCTTAATTCATCAGAAACTTTACATCCATAGACACATTCAACTTTTAACTTTCCAATTTTTTTATTAATAGCGTTGTCTTTGACACATCTAATAAAATCTTCGCAATCGATACCGAAACATTTCTTGTTTCCGTCGACAGAAAGACTCTCAAAACAATCCGAACGATAACGACAACCACAATCTGTTTAAACAGCGTTTTTGCATTTTAGACATTTCATATTATCTGAAAGGTTGAGTAGAAGATTGTTCTCTCGTTATTTTGAATTAGTGTGGACGGATCTTCCAATGATTTTAATACAAGAATTATTTGATTTGTATATTTAATGAAATATATCATTCAATTATTTCTGTTGTAATCATAAAATAATAAATAGAAACCCCATAGTCGTTATATCCTTTTTTTTGTGTTTGCAACTCGCTCTTGTGCTGTGTCAACAAATAATTACGCACATCCATCATCAAACGAACATGTATAGGTTAATGCTTTACAAAAATTACAAACACGCCATGGACAATGAACAAATAACTATGCACATCCACCATCAAACGAACATTTACAGGTCAACACGCTTACGTTGATTAATGCATCATATACACATTTTGTGGATGTTTGAAGTGTATTTATATTTTTATAGTTTCACTACTTATGCCTGTATTTAAAATATATTTAAAATAATATATTTAGTAGGGGAAAAATGCGGGTTCTCCCCCAACCCCGGGGGGGGTAGCCCGTTGCCATGGTTACGTAACCAGTTACCACGCGGGGTTACCATGGCAACGGTTGCGATCACCTTAGCAACGGCCGCGGTTACCATGGCAATGGTCGCGATCACCCTAGCAACGGTCACGGTTACCATGGCAACGGTCGCGATCACCTTAGCAACGCTTCTGATTGGCTCATTGGTTCCCTAGCAACGGTCGCGATCACTTTAGCAACGCTTCTGATTGGTTCCCGGTTCCCTAGCAACGATCGCGATTACCTAAAAACACTTCTGATTGGTCGACGGTTCCCTAGCAACGGTCACGATCACTTTAGCAACGGTCGCGATCACCATAGCAACGGTCACGATTACCTTAGGAACCGTTCCGGTTCACTTGGTGACGTAACCAAGGTCACTGTTCCCAGGGTAACGGTAACCAAGGGACGTTTTTCATTAGCAACGGATACAGTGATCTAAGGCGGTTGTAACCATGGTAACGGTCCCCGTATCCATAGCAACCGTGACCCCGTAACTAA
>MQRK01228620.1:3108-17943 GCA_001938485.1 Girardia tigrina
CACTGAGCCACTCTGAAGCCCATAAATGTTCGAGTCTAAATAAATAAGTTTGATATTAGATTAATTTAATTATTTGCTTTTCGTTTTGCTTATTCATTTAAATCAAATAATAAATTTGAGTAATTTAATTACACAATATTTGGTTCATGAAATAATTACAGTAACTATTTTGATAGATTTTACACATTATTACTTAAAATAATAATTTACATAGTAATTAACGATCCGACAAATCGTAAGAATAAATATCATTTGTATTATTATACAAATTATACAACCTCGATGTCCGATAAATACAAATGCGTTCCTTTACAAATATATATATATATATATATATATATATATGATAATATGATTAAATAGACTGGGTATATAAAGTTTGGAAAATGCATCATTACTTTATATAATTATTCAATTATGCTTTACAGTTTAAAAATGTCACGTTTTACTAAAATAGCTCAATAATGTTTTTAAATTACAATCGATAAGAAATTATGCGGAAAATATAATTTTATGATTTATTTCCAGTCACGTTCACAGTACAAGCAAATTATCCAGAATAAATGGAATTTATTTAAAATCCGAATATGTAAGACTCCTTCAATGTAAGTAATGTGATTATCGATTCGTCTGAAATGTAACACATACGCAATTTCATAATCACAGAATTGATGGTTAGAAATTATGAATAGAAAGTGTGAATATTTTATGATCGTTTTAAATAGGTCATACAAGTTACATACGATATACTTAACAATTAAATAAACAAAACGAATTAAAATTTGTAATTATCCTACTCAGGTGTATTAAATCTACCAAAAATTAAACTTTTCAAGGAACTGAAGTCACTTTGTAAAGAACTGTTACAAATTTAAGAGAATACTTTTATTCCTAAACTGATGTTTGACTCCTTTCCCTATTCCTCTTTATCACTAGCGATATTAACCACTGTACATTTATAAAGTCTGATAGTACGCATTAAGTTATACGTCATTGTCTCAAAGTAGAACGAACGTGTTAATGATAGTAGATGGCATTTAGATTAACGAAATAAGCCGTAATAAATTAGAAATCCAAAAATATATTTATTAACTATTTTTTTGCAATTTTAATCCACTTCCAATTAATATAAAAACCTGAATCTGAAGCTGATTCTGTGACTAACGCACGATAACATAGATTGTATATTGTCAGTAACATAATATTTTGACTTTTGTGATATATAAAATAAGTAAAATACTTTAAAACACCCGTCATCCATGACGGGTCATTTACTAGTTTATAAATAGTCAAACTGTCTTTTGCAAAAAAATGATTATTTAAAAAATGATTAAATTAGATAGTAATTTTCGTTTTATAATCGGTATTACACAACTGTACAAAATTTAAGCTCAATCTGATGTTCGGAAGTGATTGAAAAGACATTTTCAACAGGAAGACAAGCAAGAAAACTAAAAAAACGTGGTAATAAATAAAATTTCCATTCATTTTCCGATCACTGACAGTAATTCATAAAAATATTATACAACAAAATCTCCATTTATCCAGTGATAACTTTTTCAAAGAAAAAAAATTAATATTCATTTTAAATTAATAATTCAAAGCGCCTTTTTATGATACAATCACCTAAAGAATTAAAGAAAAGTATTCGTAAATATACCTTGCAAAAATTTTAATAGTGTACTATTTTTTTTAAATTAAATGGGGTTTCACTGTTTTAATCACATCTTTCTGTTAAGAAATTTCATTAAATTTAATATTATTTACTATATAAAATATAACATAGGTGGAGAATGTATTCTAGGAGCATTATGTTTATATACATCGTTGTGTTGAATCTCCCATTTAAAGTAAATCAGACATTGAATCGTAAGTCTGATTTAGGTCGACAGTTAAACCGATGCCAAAAAGCCAACATATATTAGAGATTATCCTATAGGAGCACTCTAAAAGCCAATAAGAGTCTGAGGTGTGTGTGACTAAATCTAAAAGTGCATATGGGCGGATGATTATGCAAGTAGTCTAATCAACATGTTTCT
Source organism: Girardia tigrina (assembly GCA_001938485.1). NCBI lineage: Eukaryota > Metazoa > Platyhelminthes > Tricladida > Dugesiidae > Girardia > Girardia tigrina. The sequence continues at coordinate 5,148 of MQRK01228620.1, forward strand.
GACTTAGTAGAAAGTGATAAACATAGATGATCCATATTTATTTTATAAAAATGTTTTGTGTAATCTTGAAATAGAATTTTTAGACACTATTTTACAAAAATAACTGACTTGAATTGCTTTTGAATCATCGATTTTTTGAAATTAACTAAGAGTATTTTCATTAACATTAAATACAATTATTTATTGACCTTATTGAAGAAGATAATGAGAACTGAAAAAAAATTTGCTAGCAAAATTGGATTACTGTATTTTCTGTGTATAAGATCCCCCTTATTTTTGACCGTGCATTTTTGGAAAAAAAGTTCCAAAAAGTACTTACGTAATTCATTCCAGAAAATAAATTGAAATTTTTTGTGTTGGAGAAATATTTCAAATATTTACTAATAATTGAAAATTCGCGTTAAATGTTCTTTAAATTTTGACAAAAAGGGGGTCTTATACACATAAAAATGCGGTAATTGAATTATCTGATTGACTAAGGAGAAAAGTCACACATTATTATATTGAAAAAGAATAATTGTTCAAATTAATGCAGGGAACCACAGTTTAGAGTCTCCTAAGAAATGCTGTAGCTCATTTTGAAAAACCAAATACTAATTTGTCAATTAATGTCTGTGAATAACTGAGAACAAAAATGAAAGTGAATAATCAGAAGAGATTCTTTTAATTAGCATTTGAGGATACAAAAAAGGCATTGCATACGACCAAATTGAAAGTATTTAAATATATAAATTATATGTTGTTTTCCAATTTGCTGAATTCACGAATTTGGCAAATATTTCGCAGAATTCACGAACTCAGCAAAAACATTTAAAAAGTCTCAATTTAATTTGAAAAATTCTGAACTTAATATGAAACAAGTTCTTGCATTCGAAAATTCATGTCGTTACCCTTTCGAGCGTATTCAAAAATGTTTTGGTTCTTGTTATCCATTTAAAATAAAATGACTAATTCCGATTCTAAGATTTATTAATTAAACACAATATCCATAATCTCGACTATTTAATGGGGAAAATAGTGATTGTATAATGACTCACATTTTCAAAGCCTTTTCATTGGTTTACACTCTCAAACATACTATAAACACACATTCAGCATACATTCAACATCAGACAAATAACCCATTTTATTGTATCATCACAATTGACTTTACACAATAATTATTGCGTAATTAATCTTAGTTATTTCTGTTCCTATTCCTACTCACAGGTCTAATGATGAAAAATTTCTTAAGTTATACATCTTTGTGAATCTTTAAATATTATATAATTTAAGTTCATCTTTGACGTAGTTTTTAAATTAAACAATTAGCAAAATATAGGAAGGACACATTATTTTAATTAAATTGTGTGAGACAGTCTTCTCATACTTATATTTACTCCTTTCTTCCTGTAATACCTCATTACTTTTGGCTAAACCATCTGTGTTCGTTTTTTTACACTCATGAATCTTTTTTCTTTCCCTTCATTTGAATGTGCCTGTTTACTTAGATTATTTGTATTTTCTTTCGTACGTTTTCCACCTCCGCCGTGGTACAACGCGGAGATTGGTTACTTGGACTTGGTGATCCCATATTTGCTTTTATTTATTTTATATATCTTGGCGATATTGTATTTGGTTTTTCGTGTTGATTTTTTTATTGTACTTTATTTTTATATATTTTTTTATTTATTTATTTTTTTGTTAATGATTCATACTGAATGTCATTTGAATTCTCATCTGTCTTCTCGGATATAGAATTATTACTTATTTCTATGTTTGATAATTTTACTTGAAAAATAATAAATAATGATAATGCAATTCAAATTTCATTTGCTAAAGCAAATAGAAATTTGAATTGTCAATCAATTAAAATTATAAAATTATCATTATTTAATTATTTGAACAAGTAATTGCATTGCTGTTGTCTGTTGGATAACTGATTTTGTTGTATACATTTTTTGATATTTTTCGACGTTGCCTTTAACAAAAAAAATTATTTATCCCATTAAAGTCATCAAATTATTGCTACAGAAACATTACTTCATTGACATTGGTAAAAACGATTATTATTTGTGACTGGAAATAAAGACGATCATATATTTTTGAAATCTCGGTTATTACTACTAACCCAGAAGTAATTGTTGGTAATATTTTTGTATAACGTTGAAAATCAGTTGATTATTGTTAATAAATTATATAATTGTTAGAACGTTCATTAATTCTTTCATTTTTTTAACGTAGTATTGTTAAGTTCATTTAGCACGGTAGTTAAATTAGCTTGGCAATTCTTAAGGTATAGAGGATTTATTAGCGTTGATTTGTTAGAAATAGTGAGTCCTTTAGTTTATTGGAATCATTATTTCTACACTTCCTTCACTCGATAAAAGAAATACAAATCTTAAAAATAATTGTAAATAAATTTGAAAAAATGGCAAATCGTTGAAATTAAAATTCAAGGTCAATTGAAATAGTTTATTAATTTCGATGGATTAATCGTCATCTTCAGAGTAGTGGTTTTGTTGTTTAAGGAAGTCCTCAAATGAGTTTGAGTAACGTTAATGGGTTACTACAAATTTATTTTTTAATAATGTTACCTTTTTATTTAACATCCTAATACTCTGCTCTAATTACAATGTAAGTAAAATTTATGTTTATAAAAGTTAAGGAGATCTAAAAGTTCAACAATTAAATTTAAAATCGAAAATACATTTCTTGAAAATGTTCATTTAATTAATAACTTAAAACAAAAATAAAACAGACTACAAAATATTATTTTGCAACAGTTGAAATATCTACATAGACAAAAACTTACATTGTCGTCTTCTCCTGGCCAGAATTGATAAATATCGGTCGACAACAAGACGATCATAGAGCAATTCTCATCCCACACCATCCTCCAGAAATCATGTTCTGTTTCATCCAGGGGATGCTGAGTTATGATAAATTCTTTCATTTGCCAGTATCCCTACACAAGAGAATTAATATCTTTTTTGTCTATCATCGGTGCCTCTTAATCAATTTGTCACAAAGGAAAGATAACTCACAGCAATAATTATCATTAAATAATATTCTATAAACATATTTTATGTAAATATTTACGAGTTAAAAATGTTCAACTCGTAAAATATCAAAAAATATTTAAAACCCGAAATGCTGTTTTCTTGTATTAACATTTCTAGTTTTTTTTAACATTTTATTTTTAACATTTCTAGTCAGAATTTGAAAATTTTCCTTAGTAAAAAACGAACTTAATCTTAAAATATTTATTGATAATCACTTTTACAATTTCAATCTTAATGTTGTATCTTCTTAACATTGTAAAATAATAAAATTTATTTGATTTAAAAAAAATGATGTTTATTCTAAAAATTAATTTAAAAAAAAATTAAGTTTCTTTTAATCAAATGGCAATTTCGTCAATAAACAAAAATAACACCATTTCAATTTTAAATTTTTATTTGAAAACATGTTTCGCCACTTTTGTGGCATCTTCAGTTCTGTATTTAATTAGAAAGTTATTGTTTATATAGAAAGATGACCATTACGTCACAGTGTGTTACGTCAAAATACTCTAATATGTGCAAAGTGATTCGTCCAATCATATTAGAGTATTTTGACGTAATTATTTTTGTGTTATTTTTGTTAATTTTAAAAAACTTGTTTTTAATATTGTTTCAGTATATATGTAAACAGAAAAATGTTTTTCGACTGATACACTAAATATAAGTTCAATTTAGACTTGGAATGTACATATTAGAGGTATTATTAATGAAGATGTTACACACATCATAGTTTTTGTACGAATTACATTATTATATTAAAGTTATATTCTTTTTTGAAAACTATATTCAGTAATTGGTTATTCATTGTCATCAATTCAACAATATATTTTTCGTAAATAAATTTGAAAAATAGTAATTCGTTAAAAGAATAACTAAACTTAATTCGAACAATTAGAGAAAAAATCGATTTATTTGCCGATCAAAACGTATAGCGAGGGGTTCTCAACATTTTTGAATTTGAACTTACAGTGCTCCTATTCTTCCAAAAAATTATGTTCATACGAAGGACCAGAGTCTAATGTATGTTGCTGACAAGTTTGTATTTTTAAAAAAGATATTTCTCCATTTTTTAAATTATATAAATTCTTTACATTTAAATTTTAAATAAGATATTATCATTTATCGATCTTTTGGTTGTCGTTAGTACCTTTTAAAAGTTTTGGTACAACTAATCTATGATGCAGACATAATTATAATTGATAAATATAATTTTTGTCGGTATATTGTTATGATAATATAAAACTAAAATAGGTAATTTTATAAAAAAATTCATTAACACCAGAAATGATTTCCTTTCTTTGTGAATTGGAACGATTTAGAATAGCATCTTTATTCATAGACATGACAATTACTGAATACGATTCTGAGAATTTTTGTAACAGCAATTCAAAGAGTGAATAAAAACATCTAATAAAAACATTAATAAAAACATCTTAATGATATTAACAGATGACATATATCATTTATTTATTAAAAACTGGACGCCATTTTTCAAAATTTATTTTTGTATTTAATTTCGGCGGATTACCCACCATCTTCAGACTAAATTAACACTGCCTTTTGCAGCTTACATATGAGAACGGTGATTACGTAACCATTTATGTAATAACGGCTCTATTTGAAAATGTTTAACAGAGAAATTGAGTGTGAAGCTTGAATATTAATTGTTGGATCCATGAATCTTAATAATAAGGCCTAACACGTTACTTTCTACCAGTAATTTTTAAATCGATTATCATTTTCTCTGATTTTCTTTTTACATTTTTAATTATGTTTGGCAATATTGCTCCCATTATCCAACCGACTATGCTCTTTGATCCGTTTGCAGAGATGACTAGATATCTCTCCTATGTATGTGACGTTACACCCATTACATGTATATTTATAAACAAGATCGGAGCACAAACCGAGAGGAGTTGGAGATTTATTACTGAACATATCCCGAATTTTATATGATTGGGAAATAATTTTTCAAAAATCTTTAATACTTTGTTTTGCATTTTTATTATTAATACTATTTTTATAAAATACATTTTAAAATTTTTCAAAATCCACGCTTTCATTTAAATGCGGGTAATTTAAATTATAAAACTTGAACATACATTCAATTTTTGATTTGAATTTATGTTTAATAATTTTTTTACAAATACTATGTTTAGGACCAAATATATAAGCTGCAAAAAGTCAGTATTAATTTAGTCTGACGATGGTAATCCGCCGAAATTAATAACGAAAATAAATTTTGAAAAATGGCGTTCAGTTTTAATAAAGAATATAAATTGCCATTATTTTTTTACATTCCTTAATATATCATTTAGTTGTATAATTATTTTATAAAGAATTTTGTTTACTAAGTACTTGATATAATATTCATTTCTGAGGGATACTAAACAAATTTCAGAACGCATTCCTGCAAAGAGACATAGAATTGCTTATCTTAAATCAGTGAACAAATAAATCGTAACAAAGTAGTATATTTGTGTCATTGAATTTGCCGACTGTTTACCATTCACAGTCCATTTTCAGATTTTTGACCAGACATTTCCATCTATGAAACTGATGATTATTATCATCAAATCGCAAATCAGAAGATACATTTGTTTATAAATAAATATCATCGATTTCCACTTCCCTCAACTTGAAATCTATTATTTTTATCATTATAAAATGTAAAAATTCTAGAAATTTAAAAACTATTTCCTAAATTCACATTATTTTTCTTTAAATTAGACTATATTACGTGTTTCATCACCATTTAAAAGTATAACCTGCGACCGACAGAGTAGCCAGTACAGTGACTGAATCATTCTCAACTGCCTGTTATAATTCCCCGTTATTCGATATGAAAATTACTTGATATTTATGGTTGTCAGGAAAGTTTTCTCGGTTTTCATAATTAAATTGCATCAGTCACTCTTCAGCCCATACTTTATATACTTCGAAAAATCTTGTTTTTTGTATATAGATTTATATTCGGTTTACTTTAATATTTTCATTTTTATTTAGGGCTATTTTGCAAATGGAAGATAACAAAGAACAAAACATTATTCAATTAATTAATGAGAAACAAGGCATCAATAACCCCAATGAGGCCGCGCGCCTCATTTTGACGGTATAACCATCGTTATAAGGTCATCAAGAAAATAGTAGAATTTTAAATCTACTAATATTTGTGAGTCTATACAAAAGTGCTTTCACTGATTAAATGTCGGTTAAACATTATTTTTTTTATATTAGTTCTAATCAAAAAGTTATTTAATAAAAAATAAATTATATTCCACAATTTAAATGATTTATAAGCACTGTCGTGTTGGAACATTAGAAACTTACTCAAAATATTCAACAAAAGTAAACATTTTCGTTAAAAAAATATATTTAAATATTCGAATATTTCAGTCAGCAAACCTTTAGGATCCGGTTATGACTCAAAATATGAACGAATGCAACTATTCGATAGTAACAATCCTATAAGAATATTTATATTCTCTAAAATATATTGCAAAAACAATAAGTTATTTGTTCGAACGAAAATCCAATTTTCTTTTCCGCCATGAATTTTCTACTAAATGAATTTTCCTTTCTTGATCTTATTTCTTTAATTGGCTGATATTAAATGTCAGCACTTGCTTTACCAATGTCCTTCAATTATTTGCCTTACCAATCTATGTCAACTGACTTAAACGTTTTTACTATACATGTTTTACAGAATTTTATCAAACTATTCTTTCTTCTCGACTTATTTTCATATCAAATAAGAACATCAGATAATTTTTATAGTTTTAAATAAGGGACTAATGTATTATTTGTAGAATGAACACGAGAAATCGTGTTCCAGACAATTCCATCTAAAATGAAAAGAAATTGTAGATCGAACTTTTTCTGAAATAACTACTTTTGATAAGTGTAATACACCTAAGATAGTAAAGAAAAAACTACATGGTAATTACATAGTGGTGGAAATACGTCCACAGCGTGTACACATCATTAGCGGTCATGAGTACAAATTATTATACGTCAATACGTATGTTACATGCGTTATGTACAGCACCGAAATAAATAAACAAAATTTGTCAATATTTTAATTACTATAAACACAAGAAACATTCTAAGTATACAAAAAAAATCATTTGTTTTAAATATCAAATTAAAAGATAATTTGAAGAATAACAAAAAAAATCATAAACATGACCATATAAAAATATGGTTTTTTATAGATTCCTCATTTCTTCCCACAATGGATCCGTTCCAAGGTCAACCGAGGGATTTTGATGAAACTATATGAATTTTTTTAAATTTCGGTAAGCAAATAGGTCCTCTGTTTTTCGGACAAGTGAACTACTCTTAAGCTACGACTCCACAAAGTTGGAAATTCGAAAGAATTTAAAATGTTCAATTTTGATTTTAGGTATTAATTCCGAATTTAATGTATATAAAATGCAATATAACATAACAACAGAACTCAATTATATAATTTTTACATAACAAGAAAAACATAACCGATTCGAATGGACGCGTAATTTGAAAATCAGTTTCCATCAGGATTATCGATGAGCGTAGACTGTACTCAAATTCTTGTTAATTTAATGATATTTTAAAGTACAGGTATAGAACAAAAAACTGAATTTTTCAAAATATTTATTTGTTTCCACAGTTTTGGAACCTTTAGTCGACTAGTTGAAAATGTCGAATTGAAGTTATTGATATGACAATAAACTAATATGCAGCATAACTCAGTATTTAGGTTTTTCATCTTAATTCCCAATTTTTGAGATTAAAAAAGATAATAGAATATTTTAATATGATTGAAAGTATGGTTTGGAATGCTTATTTAACAATGCTTCAGAGATTAAGGAGTGAGTTCAGCAATTCCAGTTCGAGAAAGACGCGTCTCTCCAATGTTATTTGATTTCCCCTAATCGATGTGCTTAAATTTAAATTGATACACTAGGTTTGCTAGTAGTAAAAAATACTCTTAATTTAAAATGTGTTGCAGTTCTTTTCCGTAATGATTTTTTAAAATTATTTCTGTTCATCAAACAATTGTATTAGAACATGAAAAAACTTTACGAAGCTAGAGAGAGAGCATATCACTTGTCTAAAAACGATAGTAGATTCAGAATCAACGTGCCAAAATCTAAAAGGTACATATAGTTTTGTCAAAATCCTTCTGTTTACTTTTGGACATGTCCTTTATCAGTTCCAAAAATATAATTATTGAAATAGGTTTACTGAAGTACATATTTCTCATATAATCTTTAATATATACGTAGAGTGAATCAATATAGTTCAAAATAACTTTTAATATTTGTCTAGATCATACACAGAATACGATAATTCCGAAGATATAATATGTCCCTAAAGGATTTCTGTGTAACCCAGGAAGACATTCTTTCAAGTGACATCCCTAGAAATACACCATTTTATAATTAATTGAATAAATGGTTCGTAAAAGGTAAGAGTATAGGGTGATCAAAACAAATTTAACGGTATTATCATAGAGCCTATGGTAATTGATGAAGTAAGAAATTGTCTTACATAAAAGGGGATGATAACTGCAAATAAGAGATCAAAAATGGATACTAGATTTATCATTTTGGGTAGATCTTTGCATTAAAATAAAAGACTTAAAATTAAAGTTGCAAGACATAAAATAAAAAAGTTTAATAGAAATGTTAAGTTCAAAAGGGCCATTCCAACAATTATTAATTTTACTGAAGGAATATTTTAATAATCTTGAAATCCAACATTTTCTGTATTTTTTAAATCTCAACTAAAGTCCAGAAATGTTTAATAGCGACTTCAAGAAATGTCAAAATGAAATTCATTTGAGATGTTAACTACGTTTACATTGTTTTCAATATTCAAACTAGAATTCATGATGATTTAACTTTTTATTAATGATATTACACATAAATTTAAACAAATTTTCATTTCACCAATTTCATTTATTTAGTTAATCATTTTTCTTTTAAAATTTTATAAAAGTATTGTAAATGATTTTAATTAAATTATTTTTTTGAACACCTGATTTATTTTTTTTTAACTATAATATTAACAGATATGTCCATATAGAATCCAGAAAACTATTAAATAGTGTCTCCAAAAAGTCAATAAATTTGTAAAATGAGGACGCTATTTTGATTTTATTAAAAATAAAAATAAGTTGCATAAAACAAAACAAGTTTCTTAATAAATTTATTCATCTTCTATTTCAAGTTCATCTAATTCTTCGGAAACGTCAGTTGGTTCAACAGATGTATTGGATGCTTTCACCTTTAAATATTTTTTATTAAACAATGTTCCGTAGATGGAACACTGTACTATCTGTTATTTATTATTATCAATAGAAATTCAAGAAGCATATATAGAATTTATTATATTTTCTGATGATACATTATTCCAGGAATTTCTACGGTGGTTTAGGATTACCAATTCTAGTAAATTCAATTTGAGATGAAACTTTCCAAGAATTAATTCTAGAAGACACTAAGTCTTAAAATTCCTTAAAAAATCTATTATCCCCCACCTGAAGATATGGTGTTAATCCACCTGGAATAACGGCCATATAAATGTTCCTTTTTTGACCGTGTTCTTTGACCGACTTGGAAATGTGAGCTCTACACGAATCTCAAATGATGCATTTACCTGGACTTACATCAAATCTAGGAAATATTAAATCAATCCAATGGATTATAATTTCTTGGGTTATCAAAGCTCGGTTTCGTATCGTTGACATTACTTCATTTTCATTTAAAATCGACACCTAATCTTTTCTATGATGAATAATCAAGGATAGGACTTTTTTCCCTTTGCCAAACAGAAATATCAACCGTTATTCTCATATAACATGTCATCTTCCTTTCATATCAACAGTCTGAGTTCTATTGTCTTCAAAATAGACGGTAGTTTCGTCTACTATGATTGTTTTTCTTATGTTTATTGACGGCAATAATTTTTGAAGAAACACAACAAACGAAACAGCTCTATCAACCAAGGCATTATCCGACTAAATTGTAAGATTGGTTCTTCATCTTAAGGACAAATTTTGTCTCTTCATAAAACCATCAATCCATCGATTACTTCCCTCTAATAAAATGTTATTTTTTCGACCAAAAAGACTGCCTGTTCTTGTCACCTTTAAATTCATCAATCGTAATTCTATAATTTCGGATAATAACGTTATTTAAAATTTATAGGGACAGTATTAAATAGTGTCCCCATTTTTAAAAATTAGACACACTATTTGCATGGGGACACTATTAGAAGATATCCGTTAATTTGGAATGTTCTAAATACATTATTTGGCGAGATGAAATTTTAACTAACTCCTTCTAGAACAAATTTACTCATTTGTTAATAATCCTTTTCGATAAAATATAAAGTTGCAGAAATTTCAAACTTGTTTGCAACAAACAAAACCAGAAATCAATAAATCAATATGTGATTTAGAAAGACACATGAGAATTTTTTTAATATTAACAAGTGTTCAAAAATCATGACTTATTTTGTGTAAACTTATTTATCAGAATCTGAATATTCATATATTAACCCTTTAAATGACGCGAGATTTTGGTATGGCCGTGTACTACAGGTCGTGAATTTTCGGACAAAAACAAAATTGATTGCAACCATTTTTTCATATTCGATTTTAGCTAGTAAAAAATGACAAAGTTTGTCTTCTACAGCTCCCCTGGTTGTAAAACCAAATAAATACTGCAACTTTATATGATAACATTTATTAACAGTGTTATAAATTTCGTGCTACATACAAAAACAATGTTGTCTAAGTTGAAGGGGAAGGACCCACTTCTTGTACCAAGTCGCCACCTCAGAACATCTTACCACTGCTCTTTCGCTTGTACCCAGTGACTGCAGTGTCCCTCTTCAGAGTCCAGCAGTAGTCTGCCAATATCACCTAACTCCATTTGCCTTTATACTACTTATCCAAGCAACCAATATCTTGGTGAAATCTTTCCCCATGCTCGTCACTGACGTCACCAAGGTTGGCAGGAAAGAAGTCCAGACGAGAGTGGAGAAAATGAATTTTTAGGGACATATTTCATTCTAAACGCTTGTAGGACTGTAGGAGGTTATTGATGAGGAGCTGGTAATTTGGGGACTTTTCATTCCCGAGAAACTGTGTGACGATGGCTTTGAAGGCATTCCACGCTTCCAGTTCATCTGGCTCAAGTGCTGCGTCAAAGTTTGGATCCAACATAACTTTACAAATTTGTGGCCCAACAAAGATTGCTTTCTTTAGTTTAGAATTTTGAGAAAAAGCATTTATTTTTAAAAGGTGCTTAATCGCCAAAGGTTTTTGACCATCCTGAATCCGAATATGGTGATAGTTTTGAGAAAATATGTTTTCAGTATTGGTTTGAAAAGACCTAAAACTGGCATCTTCTAACTTGTCTGTAATACTCAATTTTACTAGAAATAGAACATTGGAATTTTCTAGATAACTCAAATTAACTAAACACAAAACTCTAGAATTTTGTAATGATTAATGATATAGTTTTGAGTGATAAAAATGTTATTTAGTTCTACATTGACATTTTTGCATTTACAGTACACTCAAATAATTAATAGTAACAATGTGTGAACCTTGAGTGGCACCATCTATTCCTAACCACAACCACCACTGACGTATCCCTAATGAACTAGAGGTCCTCGACAAAAATGAAGTTCAGATTCGTGATCAGCGCATTCAAATTAGCTAGAAACAAGCAATTTCAAATAGGAAACAAAACTTTGTTTATCAGTGTTACTAAAACTAAAAATTATTTGTCAAATATCTTTCTTAAGAAGAATGCTTTTAGAAATCGATTACTAAATATTTTTATAATTATGTTTGAATTTGTTTAGTTTAATTAATAAATATTCCAAGCATTTTTATAGTTGTCCCAAGTTATTAAATGAAACAAATTAATAGAAAAACTGAAATATAGATGCTGTAAGTTATAAAAGAAATAGGATATTTACCGAAATCAGTCTCAATAAAAAACCTATCAATAATACATACTTGTATGGCAGAGGCATTGATATAGTTAGACCCTTCAACTCCAGGTTCACTTGACAAATTAATCCGTCGAGATTCGACTGAATTAAATGATTAGTTGTCAAACGTAGCATCAAAATTTAATTTTCTTTACTTGGCATCACAACTTTAGATCTATTTTTGACAATATTGTGACGTTTTTTCGATTCCATATAATCATAATCATTAGGTTCAAAATTTATACATTTCTATATGCAATGTCAAATTAAACATAACGTGCACTAAATCACCTTAAATTGTGTTTCCAGTTTCAAGCAACCGGAGCAATCTGGTTCTTTCAGTTTTGATATATAATTTGATAATTGAAGTTTGTGAATTTCCCGATCGGGGTATAAAAAATATTCATATAAGGCATCGTGTATAAATGTATACTGTGACTAGAAATTATAAGTTATTAATCATATTGATTATTACCTTTTTAAAAATTAATTTCATTTCTTTTACCAATAAAAAATTATATATAATGGTTTTTTAAAAAAAAATAATCATTTTTATTAACATGTAATTGTTATGCCGAATTAAGCAAAATATTTTGCCGAATTCACTAACTATATGAAAATTTTTCATTTTAATATATAAATTTCTCAATTTAAAATGAAAGATCATGTATTTAATATGAAAAATATCAATTTATTATGAAAAAGTATGAATTTAATGTGAAAATAAATGTATTTAATAGGGATGTTGCAGATTT
>MQRK01228622.1:28251-58783 GCA_001938485.1 Girardia tigrina
TGAGCTGTTAAAATCGGGCCAGACGATCACGGGAGAGCTATACAGGCAACAATTGATACGTTTGAAGCAAGCAATAGCCGAAAAACGGCCAGAATGGGCAACCAGACACGAGAAATTGACTTTCCATCATGACAATGCTCGGCCACATGTTGCAGTACCGGTCATAAATTATTTGGAAAATGCCGGATAGGAAATTCTACCTCACACGCCTTATAGTCCAGACATAGCTCCTTCTGATTACCACTTGTTTCGGTCGATGCAGAATCACCTTTCTGGGTTACGGTTCACCAATGTTGAATGTATTAAAAAATGGCTTGATGACTTTCTCGGCGCAAAAGATGAGAAGTTTTTTTTGGGATGGAATCCATAAATTGCCTGACAGATGGGAAAAAGTTGCCGCTTCCGATGGACAATATTTTTTCACTTTTATACTTAAATAAATGGTTTTTTTAACAAAAAAATACGAAATTAATTAGTTGTACACCCAATATAATTTATTTTTTATTATAAACCCAACACATTATTTTGATACGAACATCATCTACTTTTCCTCTTCTAACACATACAAATGGTTCGTATCGTACCCGATTAGGTTCATCTGGCCCAACGATTTACCAGTGAACAAAATAAAATACCTTCCGGATACCTCGTAAACTTTTTTTTATAAATATTCATGCATCTCCTGTCTAGAGAAACAAATCTCTATTGATATCATGTTACTTTATATTCTGTTGATTTCTTATATTTCCACTGAATAACCTTTAAATATTTTAAAAGAATGTAAAGAAACTTAAAAACATAAATGCTCATCAATTATAATTGAATAATTATCCAACATTTATATTAAAGGTTTAACAATGACAACAAAAAAAGGTTGATGTTAATGGAGTTTCGATTGTTAGACTATCTCATCGACGGTGACATTTAAAATGTTATATAGAGAACAATTTCTTTCGACTACCAGGTCATCAATATACTCGGTAGATACTATAAGTACCTGCCAGTAACAATCAACTAATCAGCTCCCAGCAATATGTTTTAGCATGTCCAATTTATATCTATACTCCATCAACCTCTAAAAAAATTAAAATTAAAAACTCACAAAAACCGAAGAAAGAAAAATTTATTAATTTGTAATCAACAACTAGACAAAAAAACTTTCTGAACAAATAACAGATTCAAACGAATTTATAGTATAGAAAAACGAATTCGTTTTTCCGAAATTTTCACATTAAGTTCGAGATCGCTGGACTTTGTGTCAACAGTTTCGGCAGGCATTAAAAGCCCCTGTCATTACTTATCGACAACAAAGTCCAATTCAATCAAGTAAGTTTTTCTTTAAATCAAATAAAAATAACAAAATCTTCATTTTGATGAACAAAGATCAAAGGTCAGATAGATCAATTAAGTATTCTAATTACATAGATAATAATTTTTTTGTTAATTTCAGGATCAAAGGTGAAATCAATTAGGTAAGCTTTTTATTCAATCAATTATAATAATCATATTTTTTTATTTCAGATCAAAGAAGCAGTCGTTTATTTGGATGATATTTTGACTTTCACAAAAGATAAGGAAGAACATCTTCAAAGAGTAAATAACGTATTTGAGAAGATTAAACAATCAGGTTTAAGAATAAATCCAGAAAAATGTCAATTTTTAGTAGAAAAGACTAAATTCTTAGGATATATAATAAGCAAAGATGGTATTGAAACAGATAAATCAAAGATTGACGCGATAAGCAAGTTTCAAAGTCCATCATGCATTAAACATTCACGAAGCTTTTTGGGCTTGACAAATTACTACAGAAAATTTATAAAGGATTACGCTAGATATGCAAAAGTATTGGAAGGTTTATGTGGTAAAAATAAGGATAAGAAACTGATTTGGACTAAAGAATGTGATGAAGCTTTTCAAAAACTAAAAGACAGAATGATTAAAACCCCAATTTTGGCATATCCTGATTTTGCCAAAGACTTCATTCTTGACACAGATGCAAGTTTTGATACGATAGGGGCGGTGTTATCACAGAAAGACGAATGTGGAAGAGAAAGGGTGATTGCGTATGTATCGCATAAAATGAATAAGCATGAACTAGGCTATTGCATTACAAGGAAAGAACTACTTGCAATTTATTATTTCACACAGCATTTTAAACATTTCTTGTATGGAAAAAGATTTTTGTTCCGAACAGATCATAAAGCTATTACGTTTATGATGACTACAAAGAACCCTATCACGCCACAGTTCCAAACATGGATAAATTTTCTGAGTAGTCTTGACATGAAAATGGAATATCGAAACGGTGAAAAACATCCAAATGCTGATGCAATGTCAAGAAATTCGTGCGAACTATACAATCAGTGTCAAACAATACATGAAGAGGCCAAGAGAGGAAAGATTAAAACAAGAATACTGGCATTAAGTGAATAATCAGATGGTTTTAAATGGCAGAAGAATAATAATGAAATAAAACAAATAATTGACGACATAAGTAAAGGTAGAACAAGAAAATTGGTATTAAAGAATGATATCGTCATAAATCAAGATACTGGATCCCAAAGGCAGAACGAGCAAATTTTATTGAAGAAATGCACAAATTGTTGTGTCATGCAGGTTGTAAAAAGGTCTATAACTACCTCCGAGATGATTTCGACATGGAAAATATGAGAGCATTTATAAAAGAAATAGTTCAAAGTTGCATAAATTGTCAGAAAAGGAAGACATTAACAACCAAAACAAAAGAAAAGTATATAAAGCAATTAGCGGATGAACCTTTCCAGAAAATATACATTGATTTTTATGGACCATTCAAAAGAAATATAAATGGATGTCAATATATATTTACATAATTGACCAGTTTAGTAGATATATTAGCTTGAATGCAGCGGCTAGTCAAGATGAAAAAACAGTTAGAAAATTGTTATTGGAAAGATAGATATGGAAATTCGGACCACCAAAAGAAATCCACGTAGACAGAGGAAAAACATTTGAATCGGCTTTGTTCAAGGACATGGCGAAAACATTTAAAATTGAAGTATTTTATTCGAGTCCATATCATCATAACACAAATGGAATCGTGGAAAGACCGTTTCGCACGATCAGAGATGCTTTGAATATTAGAATGAAGGATGGAGATCATAAAGATTGGACAGAAGTCTTATCAGAAGTGGAGTTTATGTTAAATAGTACTGTAGAAGCTACGACAGGCATGTCACCGGCTGAGATAGTATTTGGAAGAAAACTGAGACATTGGTGGAAAAACAATTACGAAGATAACAAAAATTTGAAAGCAGTTGAACAAAAAACAGAGACAAGAAGAATTTTTGAAGTCGGAGACAAAGTATTAAATAAGAAGGAAAATGTCTCAAAAGAAGATGACTGTTACATGGGTCCCGCAACAGTGGTGAAAAGAAATCATGAAAGAAGTTACAGTTACCGCTTGAAGATGGAAGAAGTTTAATTAGAAATGTTGAATGGCTAAAGTCATTTAAATCGAGGGGGATGTGAGGAATATTTTGAATGTTTGATTTTTTGTGTTTGAATGTGTATGCTGATTTGGAAATGTGTCTCTCCTACCCAGATGGATGATTAATATTTTAATTCTTATTATCAAAAAATAAGTAATGTTTAAATTTATTTTTAATTTCATATAATTTTAAAATTTTAAATAAGTTAATTAATTTTTATAATATTTAATAAATAAATCAAATTAATATTTTTTAAATAATTAATTATCATTTTAATTATTATCCAATAAGTTTTGAGTGAATATTTTATTTAAATATTTATTTCCCCATTTGCTAAAAAAAGATAATGAGAATTAAGTCATAAATCAATTACGTTTAGAATGCAAATGTACGAAAGTTTTGACAAAGATTGTCTTGAAGACAATCAAAATTGTTGTTTAAATAAAAATATAAAAAATCAAATTGGTGTTCTTAATAGTACGAGATGTGTTTGCACAGCCAAAGTTCTACAGAATCACGGTACCAGGGATCACGACTGGTCCCATCTGACTGGTTAACCGAAGCGTGTGCGTGCACTGAAAGCTCGCATTCTTGCATCTTAAGCCGTACGAGAAAGACAGTAGGCCCTGTATTGTCTATTTATGGTTTCTACTCCTTACAGTCTATGACGCACTGCCCTGTTCGCCAATGCTGGTACTGCAGTCTCTATAATACTCAGTTATCCGTTTAGTCGGGGAGGCTTATATTATGATGACGCATTTTAAGAGTAACTTAAACTTTATCCGGTACCTAACAGTACTAACAAGTGATTATAAAAACAATGAAAAATAAACAGTAATTAGTAATAAATCACAAATTAAATATCAAAGAGCTTACCAATCGACCTTGAGTAAAGAGGAGTACCTTGTGCTTGCCTCTATACCACAATTGTAAAAGTTCTCTAACGACTACCATTTTACCAGATCGCGAGAAATGACCGAACTTATGACCGTGACCGTCATCAGTACTTTCTCTGCTGAAACCCAATTGAGCGTGATTCATTACAAATTTCGGTCCTCCAGTGACGAGATCTGGATGATTACAAATCTTCCTTAACATAACTAATCCAGGAAATGGCTGTAAATCTCCATTTGTCAATCTTATAGTAACATTTACCACTACTTACGACTTGCTGACCGGACAAAATCATTTTGCACTGTTTAGAGGCAAGGTATTCTTTGTAAACGACATTCTGATGATCAGAAAGACCACAAAAGAGAACTTGTTCAGTTTTTTGTGGTAACTGTAACCGTACTTCTGCTTTGGTTCGACGCAAGAGATATTCATTGATGGTATCGCGGATCACACATGCGCAACGATATGCGGTCTCAACTTGTAAGGGACTGGCGTGCTCATAACCACCCTTCATAATCGGTAGAGCGAAATTCTGTATAAATGTTGCTAAGGAACCCAATTTTCCAGGATAAACGAAATCAACAAGAGACCACAATTCCTTGAGATTGTTTTGAATAGGACTCCCAGATAAAATCAACCGATGAGGAGTTTGTAACTAATATAAGAATTATGATCTTGAGATAATATATTTTTAATTCAAATTACTTAAAAATAATTAACTATCTCTGAATAAAAAGTTATGTAGTTTTTTTATTGAATAATTGCTCTACAGTATTCCTAATTACATTTCTAACGAAATCCCAACTCAACACAACGGTGAAAGTGTAAAGTCACAAAGATTGAAGAGACTTCGCTGCATTACTGTAAGAGAATCCATGATCATGATAATTATCATTTATTTTTGTTATGTAATTCTTTTTTTTAATATTTTAATAATTGCAAATCTTTATATATGCAATTAAATACCCTGCCATACCAAAAGTCTTCGGTCAGTAGCTTTTTCATACTTTTAAATAGTCGCAATGAATTCTATAACATTTAAACCCAAATAGAATGCAGAGACAGGTGAGGCAATGGCAAAAATTAGTATTTAGTACAATTTTCTTTAGCTCTTTTTTTAAAATTTTAAACAAAATAATTCTTTTCTAGTTATTTCAGATTGGAATGAGAAGTATTAAACATTGAAAGATGAATTTGAGCGAAGGCATTATTACGGATTGTCATAGAGATGATCCAAATTGTGACTGCAATAAATGTTATAACAAATGTGTTAGTTCTCTTAACATTGCCAAAGGTGAGAGTACTTTGAAATATGAATAGTGAGAAATATTTTTAATTTAGTATGTTGAAAACGATATGTTGAATTTTGTTTGTTGACTCTAGTATTTGGAAATGTGCTTCTCCCGTCCACATGGAAAATTGGTATTTTGGATGTTGGTAAAGAATAATTATTCGAGCATAATTTGCATTTTAAAATACAACTAGAAATATTAAAAAACTTAAAATATAAAAGCGTTTAAAATTTGAAAAAAGTAAATAATTTTCAACTTATTTTTAAATTGACAAAAAGAAGTTTTTCTTTAAATAAAATCCTTTAAAATTAAATTAATTTTTAGATAGAATCGTTAACGAAAATAAAATGTACATAAAAATCATAAAACATTCAAAATCGCAAAGGCACTTAAGCAACAGAAGTCGGCAACTTCATGTACATATTCGAGTAATAGTTGCTACAGTCCGTTGGTGTAACAGTAGCGATTGATTCTCCAATTACTTCCACCAAAGAAAAGTATTCGATGGATGTGTCAAAAAGTTTCGAACCGAAAGCTTGACTTTCGAAAAGACCTCTTCTATGGGATTCATCATTCGAGAATAGGGAGGTAGAAATATCAGCGTATGGTCGTTCTCTCTAAAACCTCTCACAACTTGGGCATATGATGAATCATAGCATTATCCATAACCAACCAATTCAAATTCAACTCTTTTCCTGGAGATTTTGAAGTCAATTTTTCAAGAAGTTACTAAAAATTACAGAATTCACTGCCTACTTTTGTAAGATTTCATGCTATATTATCCCTTCCGCATTCATAGTAGCAACCAACGAAACGTTTCTTCGTCTGTTAGTTGGAACCATCAAATCGCTGATCCTTGACCTTGCCTTTCTTCGCCGCATGTGGTAATTGAACCCGGATTCATCGATAAATATTATCTATATCCTATCCTGGGGAACGGTTCTCAAGAAACGTAAGGCGTATTCCGCCCTTTCGACTAGAATTCGGGGTGAATTTTTATCATCAGACTAAATTGTTGCGCATTTGAGTGTTATTTTAAGCTTATTCAGGGTATTATGAATTGATGCTATCCCCAACGTTACATTATGTGACTCCAAGGTTACATTATGTAATATTCTGAATGTAATATTCTTATGTTCATAATGATATATAAAATGTAAAGGTTTTATGGTCAGCTTTTATCTTGAAGTGAAAAGGGTTTAATTTGAAATGAAAAGGGTTTAATTTGAAGTGAAAAGGGTTTAATTTGAAGTGAAAAGGGTTTAATTTGAAGTGAAAAGGGTTTAATTTGAAGTGAAAAGGGTTTAATTTGAAGTAAAAAGGGTTTAATTTGAAGTGAAAGGGTTTAATTTGAAATGAAAAAGGTTTAACTTGAAGTGAAAAAGCTGTATTAATTATAAATTTTTTAATGGCTGTTTTATTTTTAAAAAAATCAACTGTTTTTACAATGACATTTTAAGCCAATAAAATTTCATAAACAAATTTTTGAGAATTATTTTTTAAAATTAATTAGAGATATTTTTAATTATAATTCTTTTCAAGAACTTTTCATTTTAGATATTTTCTTATTTTGATTATTCAAAAATTTTAACAGTGTGCAGAACCTCACAGATGTCAAATTCTGAAAGCTTTGCTGAGAATTGTCCCAAAGACAATTCAAATTGTGATACAAATAAATGTGTGAAAACCATATTGGTGTTTCTTAATAAAAATAATAACAAAAACAAAAATATAAATAAAATTAAACTTAAATTCCGAACAATTAGTTCTAATAATTAGTGAGTCTAACCTAATGGAATCAAACTAGATTGGGAAATTTCGTAAAGGACTCCGTGTAAAAATAATTATTCTGTTGTTTGTTTACTTAGTAACGAATGTCACTCGCTGCTGTTACAAGGGTAATGTAGTTGGGACATTTTTATATTAAAAGAATTAAAAATAAATAAATCAAGTTTGACTTATACGAAAAAAAACGTGCCAGATGAACGAATTCGCTCAGTGTCAATAATATTGGGTTGGCCAAAAACTCATTGCATTTTTTACTAAAATATTTATTATCAAAAAATGACATGAATGCACAAATATTTTTACACGATATACTGTCCATTATTTTCAATCACTTTCTTCCACCTTTCCGGTAGCTTCATTATTCCTGATTCATAAAAACCTTTGCCTTTGTCAGCAAAATAGTCGTCTAGGAACGATTTGATGTCATCATCACTAGCGAATGTTTTTCTGTTTAAGGAATTCTGCAATGATCTAAATAAGTGAAAATCCGATGGGGACAAGTCTGGAGAATATGGTGGGTGCGGCAAAACCTCCCAACCCAGTGATAAGAGTTTCTGGCGAGTGGTCAAACTTGTATGCGGTCTTGCGTTATCATGTTGAATTACAACTCCTTTTCGATTTGCCAATTCTGGACGTTCCTGTTGAATTGAATGAACCAATTTCTCCAGCTGACCACAATATCTGTCTGAATTGATGGTTTCATTCGGAAGGAGTTCAAAAAACACAATTCCTTTAAAATCCCACCAGACGGAAAGCATAACCTTCTTTTGGTAAATTTCTGTTTTTGGGATCGTTTTGGCAGGCTCGCCACGTTTTTTTCCTGATCGTCAGCGTTCCACATTGTTGTAAACAATCCATTTTTCGTCACCCGTAATCAAGCGCTTCAAAAATGGATCACTTTGTTCTCACTTCAAAAGGGAATCGCAAATGTCTATACGTTTCACCAAATGAATTTCTTTCAGTTCATGTGGTAACCACATATCGAGTTTACTGACGAATTCAAGTTTCTTTAAATCACTTCCAACACTTGATTTTGATATTTCCAGAGTCTCTGCAACTTCTCTTGTCGTCATATGTGGATTAGATTTGATCAGTGCTGTTATTTTGTCGCCCTCAACTGCAACTGATCGACCGGAGCGTGGTGCATCTTTCAGATGAAATTTTTCAGAACGAAATTTAGAAAACCAGTATTGACACTGTCGAAGTTTTAAGGAGTCACTATCATATACAAAACATATCTTCTTGTGAGCTTGCACAGAGGTTTTCCCTTTGCGAAAATAATGCAAGAAAACATGACGAATATGCTCATTTTGATTTTCCATTTTGAATTGACGGTAAAGTAATAAATTAAAACAAAATCAATTAATATTTTGTATAAACATAGTCTGAAAATTACGGTTTCAGAATATATAATTGAATTTAAATTTTATCACATCGTTTTATATTTTCAAGCTTTTTATTAGGACGTACTCAAAAAATGCAATGAATTTTTGGTTAACCCAATAAAAGAAAGTGATTGAGAATCTGCGATGAATCAGAAAAAACACAATAAAGTCCTTGGCGAAATAATTACACTTGAATTAGGATAGTTCAAAGCACGTTTAAGAGTCTACAAAGATCTCACTGGAAGTATTAGACCCTCACAACGAGCAGTTCATGTGTTCAACATTTTCTGCCAGCAGAAAATAGAAAATTGGAGCTCATATGGTTGTGAAGGCAAAAGGCAAACACTAAATGATGGAGAAAAACGTGGAGAGAGATATCTCAGAAGAAAGATTATTTCAACTACTTAAAAGATTGAAGATCGTGTGACATAAGTGTCAATTGACGATCAGCGAGTCGACTCTCGTCCTTCCACTTCTTCGACTCGATTAAGAATACATAGTCGACACATGTATCAAACAGTCACTCTAAAAATACAGAATCCATATACAGGATGATCATCGACGTGATTATTTTGGGGTTCAGTCTTCTTACTTGAAATATTGACCGAGTGATCCGAGAATAAAGGAGGTGTCACAAGACAACGTCCCTGGACGGCGGAGATAGAAGAAATCCATTGAGAACAACTCTTCGTATCGGCAGGTTGAAGGAAGAGGACGAAGGAATGAATCTCATTATGTTTTAAAGACAAGATTTGATGAAAACAGATTGACTATTCAACGGACAAATAGACGCAGTTGGAAAGATGAAGTAAATGTGCAGAAACAAGTAGCAGAGAGCACTCGCATCAAGTTACAGAGACACATAGAAACAGAAATAGCATTGATGCAAAGCAATAGCAGAAACAATGGCCGACAGTGATGGAAGATGTGCGCTGAAGCAAGCAACAACACAGAAGACAACAACACAAATATAACGTCAAGTAAACAATAGTGAGTATTATCTGATCTAACAAAATGTGGTTCGTTTATTATTAACTATTATTATTACTACTCTAATATTTATTATTATTATTAAAGAAAATATAAAATAAAATCATTACACTCCCCAAAACGCCTTTAGAAAAATAATTGTCACAATCGAAACTCACTTTCTTCAAGCAAATTGTGACCCTGGCATTCGGATTCTTGATTTTATGACCCTCGTCAAGAATGACATATTGCCACTGATAGCGGGCAATGAGCTCATGCTGCAAGAGAAAGGAAGAATAAGTGGTGACAAGTACTCCGGGTTGAGATGTGATGGAGTTCAGTAGCGCTTCCTGCGGTAAAGGAGAATAATTTATTTCGAAAATACCAAGTCTCACCGGCCGGTCATATCCGCCACCGGTTTTGTGCAGCAGAGCCACTCGGAAAAGTGGTTCCCATTCTCTAAATTCTTCCACCCATTGATGCATAACAGTAGCGGGACAGACGATCAAGGTCGGGCCATACTCACTGTAGGGAAGAGTTTAAGTCAACAAATGTTGTAAAGAAACTGCTAAAAATAGTATTTTTGATTGAAAAATAAAGGCTTGTTTTACTTTTTGACCCTTTAAGTGTTCACGTAACTATTTTTTAACAACAACCCCAAGTTAGTCTATTAAGCGCCACAAATATCGTTTGACTATAAATATTGTTCTCCATAAAATAAGATGACTGTCAGGTCAAAAGTAATACCTCAGCCTACAGATTTGTTTTTGAACATCGGCATTAAAAGTTATTAGGTCGATTTAAGAGAAGTTTACAAGTAGTTAATAAAGTATCACTGATTATAAATTTGTTAGAATGTGTATATGACTGTATATATGGACATGAATTTTAGGTATCCGACACTTTCTTCGAACGATCAATTCTTCGAATCCACTTTTTTTCGAAAATAACTTTTTGGGGTTTCGATCCCGGTATCCCAGGAATTTCTTTCTATTTATACTGTTAAGGAATATAAAATTTTTTCCTCTTTTTTTCCGGGATACGGTCAAATGACCGAATTTCAAAAGACTGAGAATATTACAAAATTATTTTTATAAATCAAATAATAATTCGGTTTTACAAAATCGTCCATTATAGAAGGATGGCATAACCATTTTCAATCACTTTTAAATTTGTCTTACCTATGATTTTTGTTATTTGTAAAAGCTGTTAAACAAGAACAAAGTTTAAATTAATTAAAGATGGCACAGTATTTAAGTGGTCAAAATTCCCCAACGAAAAAAAAGAAATATCATGATTGTGCAGCAAGATCATTTCGAGTTGTATCGGGATGGAGTATAAATGGTGACATTTTAGAATATCTGCGTGCTATCTGTCTCACAATCTGTCTTACTAATAAATTTTATTGTTTTATGTTTTAATTCTTTACTATGACAATTTCGATAATTAAGGCAAACTTTTTTAATTATATTTATTTTTTCAAAAGAATAGTAAAGTTTTTAATGACAAAAACATGCCATTTATTATATAGACATTTATTTTTTAAGACAATTAATTTCGACGGTATAACCGTCATCGTCAGGTCTCAAGAAAAGGATGAATTTTAAATCTGTTTATACTACCCAAATTCATATGTATTCGGACACGTAAAATAATTCTTACTAAAAATTTTAAATTATAAATAATATGTACTTATTGGTATTATAGATGAATTAATTTGATATTTTACGATAATCTAAATACAATTCTAAAATAATTTGAAGAAATCAAATAAAAAAGGTGATTAATAAAAATTTTGTTCGCATTTAAAAATTTGTTCTCAAATTCAAAAGAATTCGGACACCTACTATTCAAAATCTTGTAACATCGCCCTTTGCTTTTATGACATCTTCCATTCTTCTTTTCATTCTCCATTCTTCTATTCATTGAATTGTATAAATCCTGACATTTATCAATGGGAAAACTATTCCATATATTGCTAAAATTTTATTCTTCAAATCAATTTTATTTTTAGGACGTTTTTTCGTAATTCCTTTTTCATAATTACCCAAACATTCTCTATGTGACTTAAATCTGGGCTTCCAGAAGGACATATTATTTTTCATTATCCAAGTTTTTGTAAATTTAGAAGTATGACAAGATGCTCCATCTTGTTGAAAAATGAAATCTCCATTGTCAAAATATTGCGTGGTAAATGGGATGAGACTTTCCGTTAATATCTCGGTACACTTTGTAGAGTTCATTGTGCCCTCTATAAAGTGAAGACTGCCAAGTCATTTGCTTGCCATACAACCTCAAATCATTACACTTTCTGGAAATTTCAGAGTTCGGTTTAAACAGTCCGATAATAATGACTCGGTACTAAGTCTCAAGACCGATTTTCCATTTTCGCCCATAGACAATTCAAAACGAGATTCGTCTGAAAAAATAATTTTATTCCAATCATTTTGACTCCATTTACTATGATTACGAGCCCATTCAAATCTCTTTTTCTTTTGAATAGGTGACAGAAACGGTTTGTTTTTAGCCTTAAAGAAGTGTTACGCAATGCTTATATTTCATTAAGAAAATCTCAGCTTTTATAATAATTTAATTCATGTATTCGACGTAGACAAGTGGACGGAGGAAAAGAAATGCCTGTTTGCATACTCCATTTCTCGTTGATTTATTGAACAGTAGCACGACGATATTGAGGAATTAACCTCTTCAAACACCGGTTATCAGTAGCGGAAGTCAACTTTGGTCGCCCAGATTTCTTTGGCGATTAGTTATTCTGACGGTATTTAGCTTTTTTAATGTTATCGAACACCATCGACACAGGCTACCCTCTCCCAATAGTTTTTAAAACGAGAACACAGAATTTTAAAATCATTTATGTCTATGTTTCCATTTGTTATACCGTCGAAATTAATTGTCTTAAATAAATGTTTATTTATTAAATGGTGTATTTTTGTCATTAAAAAAAGTTGTCATCATTTTTTTAATTTTTTGAAAGTTTTTATTATTATTTGTTTTAGAAGCTATTTTCAAGAACAATTTATTTTCGAAATAAACGTGCATTTGAAGAATTGATCGTTCGAAGAAATTGCTTTCGAAGTTACACTGAACCGAATTTTAAATTATAAAACGCGTTTTGAGACCCTTTCAACCCCCTCATCAGATCGAATTTGATCGTGATTTTCTGCACATACTGAAATGTAAATAACTTTGAACTGATTTAACAAAATTTATTGGATTTCGTCTGTGATCGATTGTTTCGCATTTACCGAGATGTGCTTTTATACAAAGTTTCACCAGCTTCAAACCTGATTCAGTTGATAACACAAAGTGATTTCTAAGGATAGAGATCGGTCAGTCATTTCCGGGGTTTACATTGATGACATTTCATTTTGTTTTGGCTTTAATGTGAAGAATCAAATTGAACAGATCGCATTGAGAGTGAAAGGTTTCGTCTCAGATTGATTATTATTGGGTCGCCAATCCTAATAGTTATCCAATGTCTCTACCGCCTTGTAAAGTTCGGAACGTTATCTCAAATAAAACTTGATAAATTTCTCAACGAATAATTAATGAGCATGTGATCGAGCATAATTACAATTAGGTTAATTAAAATCGAAAAATATATTTATAGTTCGATGTGCACACAAAATCACGATAAAATTTGAGCTGATGGCGAGTTTGAAGATGCCTGGAAGCGCAGTGTCTACTGTCAAATTAAAGGGTTCACATTCCTTTCAGTTTTATGAGTGCTATTATGGGAAAAGCAGAAGTAATTCGGTTGAAAATAAGCGTCTTTGTTACAGTTAGTGGTGTTGTTTCTAGGGGAGGGATGTTTATGTTGTTATTGTCATGATTTAAGAGCGTAAAATATGCGATTGCACTTTTATTTGTTTAGATCTTTTAATTGGCGTTTGGTCTATTACAGGTTTGGAAATGACTTTTTCGATGTACTGTCTATAGGTCTAGTTGTTGAGTGAGACTATACTCTGCTTGAATTCGTCAAGTTGTCTATTTTTTACGAGAATGGGGTTTCGGTACGGCGGAGGTTTTGTAGAATATGTGTTATCGATTATATAATGTTTTCTGTCAGGTTGATGTCTGTTCTGTTCTGCTGGATGTTGATGATCGGGTGGCGAACAGTAAATGTTCATGTAGAACAGTGGTTCCCAAAGTGGGCGCTACCGCCCCCTTGTGGGCGCTGCAGCAATCCAGGGGGGCGGTGATGGCCACAGACGGCATTTGGGGGCGATGAATATCTGTAAGGGGGCGGTGATAGTATAAAAGAAAGAAGAAGAAATTAATTTTCAGGGGGCGCTAAGTAATATTTTTTCTGGAAAGGGGGCGGTAGGCCAAAAAGTTTGGGAACCTCTGATGTAGAAGGTAAATCAATGAAGAATAATCTCATCTCCCTATTGCTTTTTAAATTGTGAAGTTATGGTCTTAACGCAGTGCGTAAATGTGCTATAGTAATGATCTACCTTAGTTCAGTTTCTAAAAGTAACGGCTTAAGTATATTTTGGTGACCCGGTTCACTTCTATCGCAGAAAACAGTACTCAGCTCCTAACTTTGATCGGCTTTAAAGACGAGATGAAATATTCGACAAGTGTTGAGAGAGGTGGAAAGATGTCTTCGTCAGCGCGATAGATACAACTCTGCTTGCTCTGCGTTCATTAACCTTGCTCACCAAGACTACACGGACCGAACTAACGCGTACTCGCGAAACATAGGGCCATTCTTTAATGAAACAATCGACCAGTGTCCACTTTATTTTGAATCGTTCTCGACAAATGTCAGGGTGGACAGTTGATCTGATCCGATACTTGCGGAATAAATCAGATCTGTAACAACAAATTCGCCATCCACTGTATCGAGCGTGTCCCGATTCTCGACAACACGCCAGTGTGTGTTCCATTAGCTGTGTGTTTTGTGAGAGTCCACGGATCGCATGCGCGATATTCAATGTACTTCTTGTTTGTGTGCACGCGCATTGATTACATTCGCTATGAATAACACCGTTACTGGTGACAGTGTGTGTGTGTATTGAGAGAGATGTTCGTGCTTCGAGAGAAAGCTTGTTCGTGCCGTACGCGTGTGACCACTGTGTCGCGTGTGTCTGCCAGTCTCATCCCCACGTGATTGATTATTACGTCATCACATATTTAATAATTAATTAAGTAAACAAAGCACATCCCCTTTAATTAATATTTATTACTGCTGTGCTAATTGCGCAATCGGCAAATAATCGACAATTATGACTCAATAGACGCGAATTATCGAACACGATCGACTTCTTCATTCCAGGAATAATCACTGAACCTTGATCGCTGATTCTTTTCTCTGGGTCAGACCTGTTGTATTCTTGACTCGTCCTTTCTTTGCCTTGTTCCTCCTGGCGAGCTTGCTCTTGTTCACGCACTTGATTCATGCGTATGTCTCCTAGTACTCCTGTAATATCCTGGAAGGGGGCAAGCGTACTTTGGTGCTCCATCCGGTGATGAGGAGACAGTGGCGAGTGGCGGATTGAACATGCCCGATATTGAGTCTGGAGGTTGACTTGCTGAGGAGATAACTGCGATATACATCTTCCCTATTACTCCTTTATCCTCCTCCAGTGTCTTCAACAGATTCTCGTGTTCTACATCCCGTTTCATCTGGGACTGCCGTTCCGTAAGTGTCTTCTGTTGACACAGATTCCTCGAATGCTAACCAGGACATCTTTGACGAGTCTTGGACACCATTTGTCACACAGCAGGTGGACACCGTCTTCTTTTGTCAATCTGTTTATCGAGATGTCTCAGTTTTACTGTCATCGATCTCCGGTTCTGTAAACTTGAAAAATATTTAAAATTATCACAGAAGAACTACTACAACGGCACTGGCGCCAAGAGTTGCGCGATGTCTCTCGCACCAAAATCTACAATGAAGGACGCAACGAAAAAGGGCACAGACACAAAATATTAAATGAAATATAAAATATCAATGAGAGAATGAAATAAAACATTACATAAATAAAGAAACAAAATATCATACAAGTGAATGCCCTCGGAGCGCCGCAGCCCGGACAGAAAGGCGATCACCTGCACGGTCTTGCCGAGCCCCATTTCGTCCCCGAGAATGCCCCCCGCTCCGTTGCAGTGCAATCGCAGGAGCCACCGGACTCCCTCCTGCTGGAACTCGTACAAGCGGCTCCATACGGCCCCGCTGATCACAAACCCCCGATCGAGATCGATATTGTCTGATTATGGACCAAACGTTATTGATGGATTATCCTTTTTTAATCATTTAATTAATCGAAATTCAAAAATAAAGACTCAAGAGCTAATAGGGGGTTTGTCCTGCGTCAGCACTTTCTAAACTACATAGGAATAAAGAAGGGCATAGCACATATACTAAACATGGTCGGTTGCCCCTATAGAGCAAAGGAAGGTCCCTCCAAATTGCGGATATGCCTACTATTAATACACAATTTGTCGTCCGTGACGCATCTGACGTGACAGAGACAGGAATTTCTGAAAAATTATTACAACATTTTCAGTGTTCGGTGTAAGTTATCTTTGGTTGATTCTTGAGGAACCCTCGCCAAGCACGTTGACCTAACCAAGACATTACGACTGGTAACAAATGGATTTGTGCGGACAATTGGCAGTGTCACTTCACAAATATTTCAACAATGTTTGAGGAATCTTCGACAAACTATTTTCAATTTTATTTAAAACTATTCGAGAATACTTCTAACATTCTTCCTAGATCCTCGACATCGCAAATTGATAAAACCCCATTAAAATCTTGAACTTGGTTGTGAGGAATGTCTTTCATTTAACATGTTCTATCATTTCCATTTAGATGTTCTCCACGAAAGGACGATGATTTGAAGGACCGAAGATGTTCTTTAATGTGAATTAACAGGGGTGAAGAAGGTGGGAAAAAGCGATACTGGATATCTACGAGTAGTCCATCACTAGAATATCACTGTCGACCATTTTGGAATGAGGAATAAAGATGTCATTGCCAAAATCATCGACACTAATTCCATGGGAATTTACTCCTGATATGTTTATGACGAGCATGTAACTGATGTTCTGTCCTCGGTCTACTTTTACAATTTTTTAGGATTTTATAGCCACAAATTGTAAGGACTCGCGCCAGTTTCGTCAAGCAAGACCGAATGAATATTAGAAAGAAGTGCTTGGTATGCCGCAAATAATCAGAAATAAATAATAGTAAAAAATGAATAAATAATAGTAAAAAATGAATACCCTAACCATAACCCAATAAGCCTGGCCCTGATCTTATGAATTTACTTCTCACGTGACATTCACATGGTTGACTGTCATTTTGAAACGTCTCGAGCAATCTCCACTCTCCAGGAATGTCCCGGGATGGGATAGAAGATGTCTTTATGATTTGTGTTGAATTCCGACAAACGATAGAGAAAGCGGAAGGACCAAATATTTTAAAAATATTTGAAGTGATAAACAAGGTTTCAAATTTCCCGGGAAATTAATTTTCAGGATTTTCATTTCCCATTCGCAATCCCGGGAAATGGATTTTTAAAATTTCCATTCCCGGGAACAGTATCCCGGTCAGATGAGAATTTTTATTCCCATTCTCGTTCCCGCAATTCCCGGGCTTTCCTGTCAACAGGAACGAGAATGGAAAAAGAATTGAAGCCCTGGTGTCAACGATAACTTTATTATAACTTCCTGTTAGAGATTTAGATTCTACAATGACTACATCAACAAAAGAGGACTATAGAAAGCAATGCATGACCTTTGTTGTGAATCAGTGACGACAGTCATGAAGTACCCATATGATTTTAGTTATTGTTAAATTTGATTTCATTAAGTATATTTCATTTCAATAAAGAGAGAATAAGGAACTAACCATTGTCACTGCTGCACTTGCCGTCATTGTCGTGAGTGTCATCGGAGATCGTTGACACCGCGTTGATCTTGTCATTCTTGTATCTGTCGATCCGGTCACGGAACTCGTGGATATCCCCGTCGTCGATAATCGACTTCCGGTTATTCCGACTGATGACTGATTGGCGTTTCTTCCGTGGGGGAGATTCGTCCATGTAGATGCGCTTGGAGAACTTCCTCTTGCGGATAATTGGTGGTTCGACTGAATCGAGGCAACGTTCGGCTGTCGCGTCAAATATTTCTGTCTTGGATGAGTCGAGCGAGTCGCCACTGTCACTGTCGAGTTCGATTACAATTGGTTTTTGAGAAGCGGAATGAGATGATGACTGACTGTCCCTGAGATTACTGCCGCTGGCGGTGGCGACGCTGTTGCTGCAGCTCTGCTGATCTTCTGTGATCGGTCGATCGATCCATACATTCAAAAATTGATTTATCAAGGATTATTTTACACATTTTAATTGATCAATAAATGTATTAAGTTTCAATTTTGTTTCCATGTATTAATGTATCATTGATAAAGTAAGAATGATTTAGACCAGGGGTGGGTAACCAATTCAAATTTTAAGTTTTTCGCGGGCAGCTCATAAAGTAGCACTTACTAATAATTTAAGAAACTTTATTTATATTAAACATTACAATAAAAAACCTTAAGATTTAAAAAAGATTTAAGAATCGAATGACGTTCCTAAATGTACGCAGCTTTCTAATCGTGCATCAGTGCTCATTTTTGATTAATTGCATGGTTGAAAACAATTGTTCGCAAGGACACGTATTTCCGAACAGAGACATCAGTTGCTTAGCATTTGTCGTCAAAGGCGGTAATTTATCAGGCCTCATATAATATTTATAAAAAATTAATATATTTACTGAGAAAAATAAATTTTCTAAATCGTTATTGTGAGGAATATGGGGTGTGTAATTGTTTTTGTGTAGTGTTTACATGTTTAAATGTTGTATGTTGATTTGGGATTGTGCCTCTCCTAACCAGATGGATTATCAATATTTAATTTTTTATAATCTGAAACTAATTTATTTAAATTTAGATTTAATATTCAAATTTTTAATTTTTATTATTGCAACTTAAATAATTTTATTGATTTTATTTTTGTAAATTTTTAAATAATTAAAATCAAATTAATGTTTAAAAATGACTATAAAAATATTTCATTTCAGTCAATAAAATTTAAATTAAATATTTTTAAATAAAATATTTTTCTCAAGTTAGTTCAGATTATAATGGGATATATAGAAAATTGATTGATAGATCTAAGTGAAAGCATTACTATTGATCATCATAAAGATGATAAGAAATGGGAATGTAATACATGTTCTGTCAAATGTGTGAGTTCTCTTAACAGTTATTATTCTGCATATCAATCACTTCTACGGGAACTGTATTCACATCGATATTAAATGGTGAGGAAAACATTTTCATGCAAATCAACATCTTCTCAACTTTGAACATTTCGAAATTCGCTGATTAAAATGTTCTCTATATATTGTACATATTTTTCAGAAGTGGTAACGTGTTCCTTTTCTAAATATGGAAAATAAGACACATTATTCACAAAAAGATGATGTTTCCACAATTGTAATTTGCTCTCAAAGTCCTGAATTTTATCAGCCAAATTGTGAATAAACTGTTCTTTTCCTTTTCGATTTTTTTAACGCTTCAACTTTACCTCACATAGGAGTGATAAGAGAGAGTCGATAAAATAAATTTAATTTAATAAATTCTTGGCAAGCGGCCCGCGGGCCACGTGTTGCTCACGCCTGATTTAGACAAATAATAATTATTGAATAAAAATGACAAAAATTATTAAATTAGTAAAATTATTGGATACAGTGAACATTAATGGCAGTTTTTAGGGGTAAACTTTAAAACGGTCAGTCTGAGTTTAGAATAATTTAATAGTAAAAATAAGAACCTTTACATGTGACGCGTTTATGCACTGAGATACAAGAGTTTATCTATTCCAGAAACGTAAAAATCTGGTGTTCTTGGGATAAACGATTCACTGAAGAGGTCGGTTATTATTGATTTTCGAAGATGTTTTCCTATGAAAAATTGGTGGGTGACATGAAGTTTCATAGTAAATTCGTTCATCTTTTGCAAGATCCTTAATGCGCCATAATTTCGGCCAATGAAGTTCATAAAATACGGTCTCTTGTTAACCAATGCTGAACAATGATGCACTTTCAGATGGATTTAGTCAATTTAGTGACAGTATGTTTCTGTTGCTGTGGTTTCAACAGGACTTAAGAAAAGATAGTGAACACTCCTATAAATACGATGGCATTTTTTGATGTAATTTGCGTTCGCAAAAGTGGCTTAATGCTCCAGCTCGACTCAGTCATTGAGATTAACATCATCGGTGTCGTACAGAATTCACCTTTCGTCACAAGTCGCAATGTGTTCAAGAGAAGAGCTACTTTGTTTCGAAAATCAGACCTGAACACATCTCAAAGAATCGTCTTTCTTCGCCATCCATTTGTCAAGCTGCTGTGACTGATGCTTCAGTGATCATTCTCAATAGTTGAATTTTATCGACGACCCTCCCCAACCACGTGTATGATCAATATTACAAGTATTTTCTGCACGGCTGAGCCCCATTTGGAACTCGTTGAACTAATTTTTTCCAAATTATTTATTGATCTTAAACTTCCATAAATAATGTACATCAACAAAACTATTACGGTGAACCAAAAGTCTCTTCGTATTTTTTATTAAAAATTTAAATATAAATTTACAACAAATAAAAAACATTCAAGTTTCAAAGTAAAGACCATTTGAATCTATAGCTTGAACCCATCTATGGGCAAGTTGTGCGATTCCGCTGCGGTACCAATCCTTGTTCTTAGAAGCGAAGAACTGGTGGCACCCGTTTTTGACCTCGGCCTGATTATTGAAGCTGCGACCACGAAGAAAGTGTGCCATAGAGCGGATAAGGTGATAATCGGATGGCGCAAGATCCGGACTATACGCTGGGTGTGGAAGAAGTTCAAAGGCGTCGAGATTTTTGATTTTTTCCTTTGTTTGTTTGGCGGTGTGCGGTTTTGCATTGTCCTGTTGTAGAAGAACTCGCTTTTCGATCAAGTTGGACGCAGTAAAGGTCAGCGTCGATGGTACGACCATTTGGAACCAGCTCGAAGTGAATCACGCCTTCGAAATTCCGCCAAACACACAAAAGTGCCTTCCTTGAAAAACGATCTCGTTTCGATACCGGTTTCGCCATTTGCCCGGGGTCCAACCATTGACTTTGTTGGTCTGGATTACTGAAGTAAACCCACTTTTCATCGCAAGTTGCAATTCGACGGATGAAACGGTCATCGCGCGGATTTTCAAACAATTTTTTGACAAGTTTCAAAACGCTTTTCGGCTTGAATTTGTGTCAATTCATGAGGCACTTCTCGGCATCGTCTATTGACCTTGCCAAGAGCGTGAAGGTGTCGTACAATGGATGCTTGAGCAATATCGAGTTCGGCCGACAATCTGCGAGTACTTATTGACGGATTTGTCTCGACGGCTTCACGAATTGCTCCGGAATCTACGGTGATAGGCCGGCCTGAACGTACATTGTCTCCGAGGTCAATGTCGCCTTCGTTGAACCTTTTGAACCAATTTTGTGCAGTACGATTTGATACCACATTATCGCCTTCAACTTCGCATATCTTCTTTGTTGCTGCAGTTGCGTTTAAGCACTGTTTCCAGTAATGGCGTAAAAGAACACGAATTTCACAATTTTCCATGATTTTTCTAAAAGATCATAAAAATTATATTAACGACTAATTAGAAGTTTTAATATATATTGTGATAGAGCAGTTCAAGAGCTTTAAAAACATATAACACATGTATATACAATATCTTTATTTGGTAATAAGAAACAATTGAACAAAAAGACGTAGAAAATACGAAAAGACTTTTGGTTGACCCTAATATAAACAGTGGTGCACTCCCATCAAGATGATATTTACCACAAATAATTTATAAAATACCCATGAGAAACACGGTAGAAACTTTCTTTTTGACTCCGAATTCTGCATGAAGTCATTATTAGTTTGGACATTCCCATTAAACGCTCGTTTATATACGGGCCAGATATCGAGCGGAAAAATCGCTCTTCGCCGAGTACCATCTCGATCGAACATACCTAAATCGGTAGCCTCAATAGATAAGTTGGTTGGTAAGTGATTGCGAAGTAGTTCGACAGTAGAATCCAGATCATTGATTGACACGAGTGTCAGAGCGACGACTAAAAGTCGCGTACTGCGAATTTAATCCGTATGATTTGCTTGTTGATAGATTTTTTTACCTTAAACATTTATAAATTATCGGTTATCTTTGAATTCACGAGTAGTGTCGGAGTTGTCTTTGAATCTTGAGTCACTGATTCGCCTTTTGGGTTCTTTATAGAGTTCACCACTGTTCTCCCCTGCAATTATTATTCATCCCAGTTTCCAGCTCCTCTGTTTCACCACAGCCGATACAAAGACTAGTGCTAAGGCAAGTTTATTCCTTACATGTGAGCAACACTCACAAGCATTGGAGCTACAATCAACAAATAGTTGCAAAGAACCAGCAAACAAAAAACAGCACATCTATTATCCCAGTCCACGGCCTCTTTGTATGAAATTTTCTCCCTCATTCCAGCTGATAACACAGAGTCAGGCATCAATTAGAGACAGCTATTGACTTATTTAGCTCAGAGCTTCCTTCCTGCATTTTCTCTGGTGGCAATCAAACAACGCAGGCTGTCTACATTGACATCTATGATGTGTTTACCGTGCTCCACCTCCTACAAGCGTCCCATCAGAAAGAGTCTTCAGTACAGAAGATCTCGAGAATTTCGATCTCGATTTCTTCCAGAAAATGCAGAAAAACTCCTCTTTTTAAAATTGAATTTTCATTTGCCTGATTGATGAACTGTTGAAATATACCATAGAAATTGGGCTTCTTCTTTCGTATCGATTTATTTAGATGCAGTTCGTTCCTTACAATCATTTTACTTCGTATATCATATTACATTTAATTATCGTTTGGCTTAAATGTTCACTTTCTTAATTTTTGCAAAACCGGCACCGGCTCCAACTCCGGCCGGATTTCAAAAAAGGAAACCGGTACATCCCTAGTAGAAGGTATGAATCATAAAAACCGCTGCTATTTTAACGCGACCTCATACAATAATGCAATTATTCATTAAATTTAAATCATAAATATATGAATAATTTTCATTAAATAAGATAAAGAAATTTAAATACGTTTTGATCGATTTGCGCTTTTTGCAGGAGAGAACTGATCGAGGTCGTTGCCGAACTTCTCGGATATTCGCATCGCCTCCAGCTGATCACTGTACCGATCCTTCAGTCGCGCTAACTTCTTCAACTCTTGGTTCTAATCCCATTCATATATTAGATTGTTCAATGTCACTTTCTTTCTGTTTCACTTGGACTTTGCCTCCTGCCACCAAGAAGGAATTTTTCAGAACAAATCATTAATCTCGGTTTCCATACAGTCTCGTTCGATTAGTGTGAGTCTTTTCGGGAATATAGAGTATTTATGGTACCATTATATGACAGAGATAAACGAAGAAAAGGTATACAGTAGAGGCGATCTATGCTGTTATACGCATCACGGGAGCAATAGTGTGACTTTGGTAAGCAGAACTGGCGACGGGAAATGATACTTGGACAAGATTGGACTTCAAACACGCTTCATAAACGATCATGAGAAGGGAATATGCTTGCAGATAAAGTCATCTAGCGAAAGTCTGACACTGTCAGCCGCCGAGAGGAAGAGGGTAAAAAGAGGGCAAAACTGCTGAAGCATTGAGCAAGCATAAAATGTCCAGCCAAGTGCTACAAGACGGTAGTCTGACGGCAACAGAATGGTCAATTACAGGCCGAAGAAACAAACTGGTTACTGCGCGCCACAATGCCGTAGTTGACCTGGTAGCGGAAGCAATTGACTTTGAACTTCCCTACTACGAGATACTCACAGACGAACAGAGCAACTTTCATCAACCAGCAAAAGAATCGATCTGCGAATCAAAAACACCGACAGAGAGAATCTGTGGCTAATCGATATCAAGACGCCATGCGATGAGACGGAGAATCTACAGTCAGCCAGAGAACTCAATGAGACAAAACACGAGTCCCTCGAAGTCGAAGCTAAAGCAAAGTTCCCAAGTTTGGGTGTGCATCTCAGGAAGAATGACGAAGTGCTCCAAGATCTGAAACTATCTGATATCGCAATCAACAACCTTCGGGCACTTACAAAAAGTCAACGCAATCCTGGAACGCATTCAAACCATGAACACTTAACGACGCTGTAGTCAAAAGTGATCCTCTCTCTTTGGTCCTTTGAGACCAATTTCTTGATTGTACTTGTTTTATTGAAATAAAATTTTGTGGAAACATATCGTTAAGGTGCATAACATTATGCCCATGAGAAAGACAGCAGGACGGTCGACATGTAAGTCGTCATCCGGTAAGGAATGTGAGACAATTCACCTACCGAATCAACCAGCTCTGAATTTGGATGGCGCTGTAGTATAAGACCAATACCACATTGATTTCATAAGTTTACAAACGAGTAAAAGATGTATTGTAAGAAGGTGCTGGGGTTACTAAGAAGCATTAGCGTGAGTTGATGTGGAGAGGCCACGGGCACAGATCTTGGTAGTAGTAGAAATTATTCAAGTGAGATCATGGAAGACTGAATTGAAGAAGGGTTCCACGAGTACATGGGTTAATTGCTCCTACGCGATCTGGTAACTTAGTCATTAGGTGATTGAAATTCGTCTATTTTTTGGCTATCCTCCTTGAAAACGGTAATTTGTTATTTCGACAACACGCAGTGACAAGATAACGACATTAGAGACGGTGCCGAGTGTTTTGGAAAGAGTTCTCTCTTCTTTGTATACATATTAATATCTTTGAAACAAGTTCTTTGGACAAAGAGATTTGAATTGTTAAAAGCACTGATGTTCATGTAATACTTAAAGCTCTCCTGGTGGCTCTTAAAAATCTGATGGAGCGGTTATTAATTCCATTTCAAGTCCTACCGATGTCCGCAGCAAGTCTCCAAAGTGAAAAGCGTCTAGTGTTAGAACAAAGCAGGTCAGGGAAGTCGGCAAATTAGATATGTACATGTGGTAAAAAGAATGGGTCTATTATAATTTGCGTTTATTATTATTTTAGTTGTTTTGTATTACGAATTCTTTATGCAAATTAGGACGAACTAAGAAATATAACTAATTCGTGATTGAAAAAAACAACACTACTGGTTGGAAGTTCAAAAAAAATCAGATAAAATAAGAAAAAATGTAAAAAAATTGAAAAAATATAAGCAGAGTAAAATATTGAAGAAAGATTTTCCAGTCGCTCGAGAGCGCAAAGTCCAAATGAAACAGTATTTTATTTTCTCTCTCAAACCAACTTTTAAATCAATCTGATTTTCTAGCGACTGTCTGATCTTAACGAACTCTTCCTCCGAGCATTTACTGCTCCTCAAATGATTCGCTAAGCTCTCATTTATATCTTTGACAGATCTCGTCAAGAAACTGAAATAAATGAATTATTCCATCTCGACTCCTCAATCATACCGCACGGAATTATTAATTATATAATTTATTATTTTTAAAAACAAAATAAATTTAAAAATAGAAGTAAAATATTTTAATCAATTAATTAATATTTTATTTAAAATACAATTAAAATAAAAAATTGATTAATTTTAATTAAATTAAATTATGATTTTGATCATAATTCAATTAATTTTTATTTTAAAACAACTCTCCTCAAAACGCTCACTCGATTCTGTTTTTCGTTTCACTCAATTTCTTTTCAATCGTTAATTTTTCCTCGTCAAAATGTTTTTTATAAGCTCGATCTACTTTCGAGAGAATTTGCGACTCGAAACGCGTTTGATCGATCGCTTTAACATTCCGCAGAATGAAACTGTCGCAATTCTCTTCGATTTTATCTCGATTCATCGGCAAAACCAAATTTCTTTTTCCAATAAATCAAATTTTAAACGCCGCCAAAAATTATTTAATATATTTAAACAAAGATAATAATTAATTTAATTGATAATTTCCATTAAATGTCGTTTTCAAACGTGTTAAATTTACATTCACTCGAGCGATTAAAATGTCGAAACTAAATTTATCAGAATTAAAGTGTTCATCGAAACAATAAATTTCTATTCAAAAATTCGGAATTTAAAAAAATTTTATTTTTAATTTTAACTAATCGGCATTTATAAATGATTTCACGCGACAAAACTGAAAACAAACAAAAACAATTTATTAAATAAAAAAAATGTCAAAATAAATAGAATCTCTAAAAAATCGATCAACAATTTCGTGTGGAAATAATCGATAAAGCGGTGACGATCAACTGGTCATTTCATCTCATCAAAATTGGCTGTGATATTTTTGATCAATATCCGACAACCAAAGATGATGAAAGCGATAACCGTTATTCGATCGGCGGTAGTTGGCGATGCCGATTTGAATTTACCAGTTGCAATATTTATACTCGAGTTCAAGTTTCACGATTGTTTCGTTAATTGACGCAGTAAAACAAACAGCGATATTTATTCTTATTTAATTGTTTGTCGTAAATGATTTTATGGAAGAATGAATTAAAATTTGTGAATATTTTGAATATTTGTAAATCCGAAAATTTTATTTTGAATTCGATTTTTTATTTAGAAATAATTTGAAATATTAATTTGACGAATAATACAAAATTTTCTTTTTTTTAATGGGACTACAAATTTCTGATCGAATTGATTTTAATTTGTAATTTTTTCTTAAGTTGATTATTTTGTATTTATTGTTTATTTTACTTTCGATCTCTTCGCTTCTGTTTTCTATTATAAGTACTTGGAAAAGAAACCGTTAGTTAGAAAATTAGAAAGTTTAATGTATTCAGATTGTAAGAAATAATAATTAGACTGTGATGAATGAAGATTCTAGCAAATTATAAATCAATATTCATGGCTGATAAGTGGGATATTGGGAAAACATCATTGATCACATAAAATGAACAAACACGAGCTTGGATATTGTGTTACGAGAAAAGAGTTACTGGCAATTTATTATTTTACGCAAAATTTTAAACACTTCTTATACGGTAAAAGATTTTTACTAAGAACTGATNATAAAGCTATTACCTTCATGCTGAATACGAAAAACCCAATCACACCGCAATTTCAAACGTGGATAAATTTTCTTAGTAGTCTGGATATGAGAATGGAATATCGGAAAGGAGAAAAACACGCAAATGCAGATGCAATGTCAAGAAATTCTTGTGAATTATGTAGTCAGTGCCAAACAATGCACGAAGAAGTTAAGAAAGGAAAGATTAAAACACGAATCTTGGCTTTAGACGAAGATTCTAAAGAGTTCATATGGCAGAAAGATAATGACGAAATAAATCAGATCAGAGAAGATATTAGAATGGGAAGAACAAAGAAATGGATACTGAAAGACAATATTGTGACAACAATAGATAACACATATTGGATTCCGAGAACCACAAGGACAGAATTCGTGGAAGACGCTCACAAGATTCTGTGCCATGCTGGTAGTAAAAAGGTTTATAACTATTTGAAAGATGATTTTGATATGGTTAATATGAGAGAGATAATTAAGGAGATTGTAAAATGTTGCATAAACTGTCAAAAAAGAAAGACATTAACCACAAAAACGAAAGAAAGTTTTATTAAACAATTTGCTGATGAACCATTTCAAAAGCTATATATGGATTTTTGCGGACCATTTAAAAGAACTTTAAATGGATATCAATATATTAGCTATAATTGATCAATTTAGCAGGTATATAAGTCTAAATGCTGTAATTCATCAAGATGAGAAAACTGCTCGGAAGGTACTACTGGACAGATGGATTTGGAAATTCGGACCACCAAATGAGATCCACGTGGATAGAGGTAAAGCATTCGAATCAACACTCTTCAAAGACACACTGAAGAGATTTAAAGCATAAATAATTTATTCCAGTC
Organism: Girardia tigrina; assembly: GCA_001938485.1. Lineage (NCBI taxonomy): Eukaryota > Metazoa > Platyhelminthes > Tricladida > Dugesiidae > Girardia > Girardia tigrina. Next base: position 56,003 of record MQRK01228622.1, read on the forward strand.
CTTATCATCACAATACCAATGGCATCATTGAAAGACAATTTAGAACTATTAGAGATGCTATGAACATAAGGATAAAAGATCAAGCCCACAAAGATTGGACGGAAATATTGCCAGAAGTAGAATTTATGATGGACAGCACAATTCAAGCTACCACAGGAATCTCACCAACAGAAATGATATTTGGAAGGAAGCTAAGACATTGGTGGAAAGATACTAAGAAACAGAGTTGTAATAAGAAAGAAAAGAGCTAAAATACGATAGAGACAAAACGAATATTTCATACAGGGCATAAAGTTTTGATAAAAAAAGAAAATGCTACAAAGGAAGAAGATCGATATATGGGTCCAGCCACAGTAAAAAGCAGAAGACATGAAAGAAGTTATGAATTGGAGCTAGAAGAGGGTAGAATTTTGATCAGAAATGTGGAATGGCTAAAGCCATTTAAATTGAGGGGGATGTGAGGAATATTTGGTGTGTGGATGTTTTTGTGTAGTTTTTGCATGTTCAAATGTTGTATGTTGATTTGGGATTGTACCTCTCCTAACCAGATGGATTATCAATATTTAATTTTTTATAATCTGAAACTAATTTATTTAAATTTAGATTTAATATTCAAATTTTTAATTTTTATTATTGCAGCTTTTAAATAATTTTAATGATTTTATTTTTGTAAATTTTTAAATAATTAAAATCAAATTAATTTTTAAAAATGACTATAAAAATATTTTATTTCAGCCAATCAAATTTAAATTAAATATTTTTAAATAAAATAATCTTATCAAGTATAGTTCAGATTATAATGGGAGATATTGAAAATTGATTGATGGAAGCATTACTGTTGATCATCATAAAGATGATAAAGATTGTGAATGTAATAAATGTTCTGTCAAATGTGTGAGTTCTCTTAACACAGAGTATACTTTTTGAGTCGAATGACGTTAAAGTTTGTAAATAAATAGATAGTCATCACTTTTGTTGAAATAGTGAAAAGTGTTTGTTTTAGGAATAAATTTAATAATAATTTGACTATTTTTATTATATAAAATGAGTCAGAAGCATACGGGTCAAAGCTATAAAAATCCAATTTAATAATGTGTATTAAAATTATGTACATTGTACATCTATCTAATGTTATAAATGCTCAAAATGTAGGGCTTCTTCTCCAATACATTTTGTAATCCTTCGAACGACAGAATTGTAATTACTTCGGCCCAAGTCTTCTTTAATTTTTGTGCTGAAATTTATTCTTATTGCCACGAGTTGATCTTTTGCTCTCAGTTTTTAGGCACACACTGAATTCTTTAACACACTTCAAAGAAATAAATCAGGAGGATTAGGGTTTAAAGATCAAGGAGTATACTTGATGGAACCACAGTGACCAATCAATTTGTTGAGAAAGTTGACATTGAGCTAGTTTAGTGCTAAAATGCTATGATAGGTGGGTGAACCATCTTGTTGAAATCAAATTACCCTCAGCGACCATTTCTTTACACTAGACAGAAAAATTTACATGAAATATTCAAAGACATTTCAGAGAAAAACGGTGCAACAATCAATCAAAACTGCGAAACCGACTGCTTTCACTACTTTCGATGCGATTACATGCGGATTTTCAAAGAAACTGTTAGGAATTAATAGTAAACGGAATTTTTTTGAAATAGGTAATCGAAATTAAGTCAAATTAGTTAATTAAATATAATTTTATAAAATACCGATTAAACAAAGAAATAAAACTTTAGTAATTTAGTTCCTCAATTTTTTTAAGAAATAATTAAATAAATAGAATATAAGTTCAATGTAAATTAAATGAAAAAAACAAATTTGTTTTAAGAATTTGCAGAATTTTTCCGGGAATTGACAATCAGAGTGGAAATTGGAATTATTAGAAGATCAACGCAATCAATCAAGTATTCAAAATATTTTTCAATATCTGATAATTAAGTGTCATTAATAAATATAATTTAGTTATGGATATTTGTTCTTCTCCGAGTGGTGTTCCCACAGATTCTAACAGAGACAGTAAACAAAATTTTGACGATTAAACTATTCATTAATCTTGAAGGTTTTCTCATCACTCGTAATAATCTTCTCTGGATATGTAGTGTTTTAATACACAAAGTTTTTAAAAACCTGAGAGAATTTAACTCAATGGTCAAATCGTCTTCATTTAATTAGTGGTTTTAGATAAGCATTGTGTTGGAACCTCAAAAAGGGAGTTTGAAAAATGTCAAGCTTTTGTGATGCTCGTCTGATGAGTTTTCGATGACTATTTGTACAACTAGCTATAACAATTTTGAGTTGAAAACAGATTTAGGTTGACTACACGTAGGAAGATTTTGATAGGTGTTAGTTTTTAATAAGAATTGCACAATAACTTCGTTTACCAAAAAATATATTTACTAATTAAAACAAATACATAAAAAATGCGAGAATTAATGATGAAATAATTGGAACCACATTTAAATAATTTTATATAAATTAATATTTATTTGAATGATTATAATTTTGAATAATAATTTAATAATACTAATATTCTCCTAACATCCCCCTTGCTTAAAACACCTTAACCATTCTATATTGCGTATAATTTTTTTACCGATGTCGTTTTCCAACTCATAACTGCGATCATGAATTTTTTCAATGACTCGATATGAGTAGGGGAAAAATGTTCCTTCGGCGGCAGACCCCCCCCGGGGGGGGTCGTTACTAGTTACCGTGGTTGCTATGGTTACGTAACCAGTTACCACGCGGGGTTGCCATGGCAACGGTCACGATCACCTT
>MQRK01228626.1:0-13402 GCA_001938485.1 Girardia tigrina
ATATATATATATATATTATATATATATATATATATATATATATAACTGAAACTTTTTTAATTTGAAAAATAATTTAACCTAAGTAAGTTTGTTTTGTAATTTTTCATTTTACGTATCAGTACGTATAATTTATCAATTGATTTTAGCTTCTAAAATGAATCATTGGACATCATTCACAAATATTGCGGTAGAAAACATAGATTTAAATCGTGATTCAGAAATTTCAATAAATTCAAACAGAAAAGCGCGTCACTACAATGTCCCCAGTAATATTACACGCGAAGAATAGACGAGAAAATTATTTCTAAAAATTTACAATATAAATAAATTGTTGTTTCTTTTCATTCTCTTTCTTTTTTCAGATTCATTTTGTCTTTTGCTATTATAAATTATTTTTATACACCAATTTCACAAATTGCAACTTTTATTCACAAATTGCAACTTTTTTGGATAAATTGTTTCAAAAAAGTTGCAATTTGTGAATCTTTACTGTATACTGTTTATAAAATCTTTATGAAATCCAATTAATGCATTTAAACAAGAAGTTTTATCGTTGTATTTAATTTTTGAATTAAACCTCAAACCTATCAAAATCAATTTTATGACAGAGGAGTTGTTTTATACGATAAAAAAATTACCAAGCTTACCTAATTATTCAATTAGGTCAACTTAATAATCTCTAAAAAAATGAATATAATAAATAATCTGTATAATATTAGTTACGAAATTACAATACCGAAACGACCAATAAAACGTATGATTATCATAGTAAAGACAAATAAAATAAATATACTTACTTTCAGTCCGATAATTAACTAATAACGGAATATTATGTCTCTGTAGAAATGAAAGATTCGGTTTACAATTAATTGGTATTGATAAATTTTGATTGAATAATCACAAGAAATTATAGAGTTGAAAATTCCTTATTTGATAATATTTTTTTGTATTTTTTTCTTAATTAATAGGTACTAGATCTTTAACTCGTAAGAATCGGATCTTGGGATTAAATTGAACTTGAATTGAACTCGAATCAATGTGAATATAAATTAAATCGGAGGGTAAAATTGAAATATTAGTGTCGTCAGCGGAATAATATAATAATGTAGTTGACGATGGATAAAAAAATCCTAATTTAAAATTCATTAATTAATGTATTGATTACATTTCAAATTCTAATTTGCTATAGCAAATTAACTTTGAATTGTATTATTTATTATTTATTTAGAAATTAAAGAATTCCACTCCGACTATAAACAACGTCCAAAATCGTTTGTTGTAACAAATTAAAATAAATATAAAAATAAAAATTAAATACATTAAAAGCAAAATACAGACTAAATACAATAACCCGAGACCAAACTAAAAAAACTCGAAATAAAAAAAATAAAACACATTTGCAGCAAAAAAATTACACAGCCCACAAAAAATACAACAATAAAAAGAAATAAAGAGCAAAAGATGTGAGGAGAAACTTCGTAGGTGGGAGAAACTCACAATACAATTTTAAATATAATTAAGTGGGATACAGATAACTATGTATTGATTAAAAAACAATTTATTTAAAATTTAGAATAATAAATTTTAATTTTATATAAAAAATTGATTATAAAAATGTAATTATCATTATAAGATTTATAAAAAAAACAATAAAAATCTAATAGATAAATTTTATTGATTAAGAGAAATTAGTTTTTAGCAACTTTCAACTATTCAATTAATAAACTTTGAGGAGTCCTTGTATAATACGGTTTACATGAAAAACTGCAAATATTTCATTATGATTATCTGATAGCAGATGAAAATTGAAAAATTTTGATGAGTATAGTTGGTCTCTATCGCGTCAGGTTACGTGTAAAATTGAATAATAGTATTGAGTAATTATTATGATTACATTGAATAAAATTTAAGTTATATGTTTTGCTACAATGCTGTAGTGTGATTATTGTTGTTTCAGAGAATTTACTTAATTTGAGATGTGAAGGCATTGTATCAATTCATCGAATACTTTTCGCTATGTATGTAGACACTTACATTGCAAATGAGAAGAAAATATCAGCTGTGACCAAGAAATATTATTTCGCTTATTTTTGATGTAAACTGGGAGATCAACACAAGCCATGGGTGCCATGTGGTGTGTAAGCTGTGTGAAGTGTTGAGTATAATATTCAATAAAAGTATTTTATAAAATTTTGTTTTAATTAATTAGAGTAAAATAGAGATGTGGTGTTCAAAAAAAACACAAAAAACAATTTAAATTAAAATTCAAAAGTTAACAGAATAAACAAAAATAATAATGTTTTGTTTTACTAATCAAAAATTGGCGAAAAGTTCAAAAACACACGAATCCACAAGAACACCAACCAGAATCGCAATCAGTATACTCAACGGACTGTCAATCATCAACCCAAATATGCCCAGACGAGACGCGTGGATCTATCCCAATTATTCTGCCGATAGACGTCTCTATCGTACCGATTCGGGTCATGTATTCGTTTTATACATCAATAAATTTTATGTTCCAGTTACGTCTTATTTCTTCCCGTTCCAACGACGGAAGTTGGTGGTGCAAATTGCACTCGCCAAAAGAGATATTTACTCTTTTATTTTATTAAATATAAATTATATATAAATAATTAGATTTAATTTAATTAAAGATATAAATAATTAAGATTTAAATAACAAAGTATTTATATTGGAAAGGCAAATAGAATTTTAATTAAAGTAAATAAGAAAAATTATATATCAGAAAAGAACTATAAAAGAAAGAAGGTTTTAAGAGATAAGGAGAATAATAAAAAGTTTATGAGAAGAAGAAAAGCCTTAATTATATAATAATAAAAGGAATTATAATTAATTTAAAGAAAAGTACAAAAATTATAATTGAAAAAGAATTGTCAACAACTGTCGATCAATATTTGCGCACGTTCTTCTCTACAACAGCAATTTAACAGCTGTTCTGTCGACAATATAAAAGGAACAGGAATTTAAAGGGAAAACAAACCAGCTGAAATTCAGAAACCTATCATAAAAGAAAACGTACGGAGCAAAAATATATAATTATATATATTTCATTGTTATATCTTTTATATAATTAAAATCACCTTGGGGTAAACGAAATATCGTTTCCTCACTTACCCAATTTTTAAATTCAAGGTTAAGAATCTTCTTTCAACAAAAATCAGTTGTAAATATTTTTGATTTTTAATAAATATTTTATTTAAAAGCTTTTCTTAATCTTTTAATTTTCGTGTTTTTTATAAATTACATAGATACGCCAACAATTTTGGCGCCCATCATGGGGCTCGATTTAGAAAAATATTATATATTTGAAAAAAACTGAAAACGAAGTTTGTTGGAGTATCAGTGTGACTATATAAGTTTAAAGCCACAGAGCATTCACAGTACACTCAAAGCATATAGTTTTGATAATTTAAAAATTAAATTTTCGCTAATAATAATAATGAATATAATGGAAATAAAAATAATTAATAATGGGTACAATAATTAAAGAAATAATGGATATGAGAATAATAATAATACTGATAATGTATATAATGATCATGATAATAGATATAATGATAATGGAAATAGAGGAAAAAATAATCAAAATAGAGGATTTAATAGCAATAGAGGTAGAGCTAAAATAAATCAAAATGGCGATATTCAATACCACAGTTGTAAACAATACGGTCATATAGCTAGAACTTGCACTCAAAATACTGGAAGTTTTCAAAATAAATCCATTTTTATGATCGAGATTGAAGAATCCCACAATTTAAGAGAATAGGCAGCTCAAATTGAAAAAGAAAGATTAGCAGTGAGTTACATTCCAATGGGAATGTTAGAATTCGACGAAATCGGTAATTTAAGAGAAGAAATCGATATATTAAAAATTCAACTTCAAAGAGAAAAAGAACTTCAGATCGGAGCGATCGAAGGTAGATCTACAATTGAAATAATTAAAGAATTAAAATTAAACTTTCAAAGTAATATCCCAAATGAGAATAAAAAAAGAGATATTGTTCGAATTATATGAAATTAAAGATACGAGTTAAATAGAGCCCACCCTATCTATGTTACGAAAAGAAATGACAAAAAAATCTAGTTACAGAGGGAATATATTAAAAATATTGGAAAAGTATGGGCAATATATTATTTCAAATAAAAATTTACAAAAGCCTCTAGAACTGTCTAGAGTGACGAATGATAAAAATCCTCAAATGACGGAAATTTTAAAAATACACAAAGTGCACCCCTGTATCAAAGTTAACAAAATAATCAATAAAGTTAGAATGTATGGCCGAATTCATTAAAGGATTCAGACGAAATATTATTATATTATAATAATAATCAAATAAATAAAAATCAACATTTAATATGTGCAGGATTAACCTTTGAAGGAGAAAATGTTTTAAAGGCCGTAGCCATTTTGGATAAAATTAAATTAAAAAGAAAAACTATTCCTCAACCATTAATTGATTGAGACGAAGCCATAATCGAAGAAAGCTCTGATAAAGAAGCAACTCAAAATGCAAACGAGGAAATTACAGATGAATTATTAGAAAAACTATGGCAAGACGCGGATCAACCAAATGATGAAGATAATTTTAGAGAGTTACTGCCAAATAATGAGGAAATCATGGATAATTTAAAGGAAATATCCTCAAATATAGCTGTAACTGCAACTTCAACAAAGTGACAAAAAGAAGACCAAAAAAATATGAAAATGATCCACTAATAATATCTTCATAGGCAATTTGGAATACTCGAATAGTGGAATACATACACGCACCTATTCTCAACTGATTTTTATCAACGCTCACTGCTATTTATGAGTCATAAATTATGACAATGACACTTTTCAATGTAATCCTCTCGTAACTCTATTGGATTAGTATAAATATTAGTGTGTATTTTGATTGGGTGAGGTATCAAAAGCATACAACACCTGTGACTTTAAAAAGTGGATACCATTTTGATCGTTATTTCTCATATAAAAAATCGTGTAATGAATCGATTTGTAATTAAACGTCCCCATTCTGGCAAGGAAATAGATCATTGTTCACTCTCCCAACCAGCTACTAGACCAATGATTCATCAATAGTGAGTGAAGCAAAAAACTAAAAACCATACAAAGTGTATTGTATACTACTTTATGATTTCAGATGCAGGAAAAAGCGTGCCGTGGTAAGTACAAAGAAGAGTACACAAAGAAATTCTCATAGCTCACATCTGATTGCAAATGCTCCACCTGTGTCGCATTTTATTCCTCTGGTATTTAATCCAACTCAGATGGGACCTTCATCCTTCGGAGCTGCAACGATTTTCCACGGGCAGTTCAGTGAAAAACAATAAGCTACTCAAACACCAAGAAAGTGACATCCGTATGACTGCAGTTGGTGTCGCTCAACAAAAGCAACGCAACCCCTCCTCAGTGTTCACTCAACTTCAAAATCAATCAGCTGAAATGAAACAGAGAAATATATCCTGCCTCAGCGACTACATAAGGATGCTGTATTTTCTCTTGAAAAGTGAAATTCCTCACTTCACAAACTTTCCCTCTTTGGTCAAGTTATGCGCGTCTATGGATCGTAGCAATTTTTTGAAAATGTGGATTGATGGTAACAAAGAGAATGCTACTTATCTGTCTAATGACATAATTGCATCATTCACTGAGTCCATTGGGAAGTAGGTTTTGCTTAGTCTCAAAGACAAACTCAAAGCATCTCCAAGTCACCTCTTCATTCTAATGGAGTCGTTGAAAGATGTCATCGCCAAAGAATTGGAGCTAAACATGACTGACATTGTGTGGCAAGGGTACGACGGAGCAAGTGTTTTCAGTGGAAAATACGAAAGAGTTCAACGTGGAATTATGAGGAAACATCAGCAAATGCTCATTACATACACTGCCACTCCCACTGTTTGCACTTGGTCCTTGTGCGCGCAAGTGAAAATGTGGTAACGGTCCAACGTCTCTTGGGCCTCTTCAACAGTTTATGTTTCTTCTTCAATGTTTCTCCAAATCGGATGGCGGTCTTCCGACAAATGCAAGAGATTCTTGGAAACAAACCACTTTCCTTAATACAACCAGTCAATACTCGCTGGACAGCCCATGCCTAGGCTCTACAAGCAGTAATTCATCTGTACGAACCTTTATGTGAACTTCTTGAAGAACGCGGACTAGAGGCAAGTGACTATTCCTGTGAAACAGGTGGACTGATCGCCGAACTGCAGTGCAAGGAAACCGTATACATGTTACATGCACTTAATGAAATCATGCTCCCAGTATACCTCTTTGCCAAACAACTCCAAAGTAAACAAATGACACTGCTGGATCTACCTACTTTTAGACGCTTGTGTCACTAAACTTTCTGGATTTATTACCTCATCCTCAAAACCCTCATAAACTACAGATGCTGAGGAGCTATTCAGTGCATGTTCTTTTGGTTTCATATGAGAATGTGACATCAAAGAGGCTCACAGAACTACACTCACACCTTTCGTGCAAGACTTTCTCAAGCAATTGAATCTACGATTTCCACAACGATCTCTGGCATTTGGTTAAAGTGCCACAGTTCTCTTCAGTGCCAAGGAGGAAATGATAGAAAGAGAAGAATTCAGTAACTCGTGGATGGCCACTCTCTTTTAACTGGGAAGGATTGTGACCTAAAAACAGAGTACAAATGCTTCAAGAACTATCTTTCATCATTAATAGCTTATTCCAGTCCTGTATCAACAGCTTATGACCTTATGTCAAAAATGATTCAACCACGAAGCGTCTTACAAGAATCTTATCCCCTCCTATCCTCTGCTGCTGTCCCGGTGCTTCTTTGTCCAATTGGGACAGCTTCTGTTGAGCGTTCATTTTCAGCTATGGACAGGATTGTGATTAAACTAAGAAACAGACTGACTTCCGGAAACATCACCCACTTAGTGCGCATCACTACAGAAGCTCTAGAAACACTGACAACGGAAATTGCGAAACAGATTGTGCGTTTATGGCACACTTCCGAAAACTCTCGACGCATTGCAATTCCAATATAAACATCAATTAATTGAATAATAATGCTTATTTGTTGACAGTGTGCATTTATTTCGTTATTTAAAGGAAAAATACTATTGAGAATGCTCATGTTTCATTAATTGCTTCGGGTTGTAACATTACAAAATTGTTTTACAATATTCAGCCTCCGTCCCCCCTATACAACTGAATTTCTATCAGCAAAAAATTCTGGCGGAAACACTGCCCTGGCCCATTCATGTTGCAGTGATCGGATATTTCCTATGGATCTCAAATAGTAAAATATATAAATAATAATAATATAAAATTAATATTAATTAATTAAATAAAGAAACTGTTATCAAACTTCCACAGCAGTATTATATACACTGAAAACCTTGTGAGTATACATATACTGAAGACATCTCTGGAGTTTAATAAGCCGATTTATGTGGGGATGTCAATCCTGGATCTATCCAAGACCTTGATGTACGACTTCCACTATGACATCATAGTCCCTAAATTCAGGGCTTTACAACTAATGTATATGGATACTGATAGCTTTGTCTATAAGATTCATAAAGAAGATCTGTTTGCGGAGTTTTTTCAAATGCCTCAACATATAGATACCTCAGACTATCCAAAGTACCATCCAAATTATTCAACATCAAATAAAAAGGTCCTTGGAAAGTTTAAGGATGAAGTCAATCGTCAAATCATCTTTAGATTCGTGGCACTACGGTCTAAGATGTATGCCATTGATGTTGATGGTAAGATCAAAAAGAGGGCAAAGGGAGTTCAGCGGGCAACGTTAGCAAATCAAATCGGAATCCATGATTATATGAGAGTGCTGAGGGAACAAATCAATATAATTTCTGAAATGCCAAGGATCCAATCAAGAGAACATCAAGTCTCTACAGTAATGATGAGGAAGAAAAGCCTTGACTGGTTTGACGATAAACGACATATTTTGTCAGATGGAGTAAGTACATTACCTCATGGACATTATTTTTTGTGAATGATCTACTGGTACATATTGTACATATGTAAATAAATGTTTGTTCTATATAATCGTGTTACGTTTTAATTCAATTAAAGGTTAATCAAATCATCATTTCAGAAAGTAACATGTAAAACATTTATTAACGTACAACCCTTTAACAAGTACATTTCTCTATTTATTTCTAAATTCAGCTTTACTATCTCTAATACATATTTCATTTGTGTTTCTATATCCATTTTAACAAATGTATTAACCTATTTTATATAAAATCAAGACTAAATTATTACAAGATTAATAAATTATTAAATTATTATTATTACAAGATTATTAATTACAAGACTAAATTATTACGCAACAATACAACTTGCATCAACAATTAAATACAACGAATGTCTGACAATTTCCATATTGGATAATTTTCTCTATTTCTTTCTTTTCTTCCTTGTATTTATATTTTGATAAATACTATAGTATAATTTTACAAGTCCATTGTTGGTTTTTCATGACACATAAAATCTCTGAATTTTAGCCCATCATCTGATCGAAAATATTGTTCTCGATGTTCACTTAGCTTCTCATCTGGTCTTGTTCCAACTTCTTGTAGGACAATATTCAAAAGACCATAATTGCGATCACTAATGTCCTTTACATGGTAGCTAAATTTGCTCTTTCTAACGTATACTGGATCCCTCAATTTAATTGATTTCGGATATTTCAACAAGTTAATCTGATATCCTCTATATATTGTTGATGTAGAAACCCATGGCAAGTAATATTTTTGTCGAGCATCTCTTTGTTTTGGTCGAAAATAACTAGTTTGGTTATCCTGACTAACAAAGGCTTCATCAATTGTTGTCTGGATATCCTTGGTTGTCTGACTGCCTGGGCTAGCCAGGCTAGCCTCGGCTACCATTGGTTGTCCAACTAGCCTAGGAAGCCTGACTAATCTAGGCCGCCCTACTGGTCTCACTGGTTCGACTAGATTAGGGTTAGGTTATTAGTTGAATAACTTACGTACGACTTTACAAAGTTCTACGAATTCTTTGAAAGTTATCTTTTTAAACACAATTTCTAATTACACTTTTATTTTTGATTTTATCCCTCTTGACTAATTAATTCTCTAACACACTCGGCTATATTTTATTTAATTACTATTTCAATTAATACTTGCTGTTGACGGTGATTTGGACCCTTGAGAATTTAGTCAGAGTTGAAACTAGTCTATAATCGATAGATGAGATTATCGTTGTGAGAATCTTGATAAGATAAAGGTTGTTTCCTACTTAGCATTCTTTCCTACGTTTTACGAAAATCTACTGGATGCAGAGATGAACAGAGATCGATTATCGTTTAGTAGACCAGAATCGAAAATAAAGTTAAATAAATAACTCCAAAATCGTAAAGTTAAGATTGGAGTAATGTGAAAACTAGTTCATGCCTCAGATACTATGAATTCATAAAATACAAATGAGTAACGATGAATATAAAATATAATCAAGATAAATAAAATCCAGTAGAGTAAAATCTTATCACATGTAGCTAGTCAAGTACAGATACGAAATGAGCTTTAATGATGAATCGTAATCAAGTATCTGCTTAGGGCAAAGAGAGAGGTGGCATAGACCGAGATCGAATGAAAATTTAAAATTGTAAAACGACGCAAAGTTAAATTTGAGTAATTTGCGAACTAACGTAAAAGAGACTAACAATAAGAGAACGAATAAATTAGATTAGAGTTAGAACGCAGAAAGTGAATAATGTTATTAATATAAATTTTTGGTTCAAATTCAGCATGTCATAATAGACAGTTCACATTTTATAAGAGTATTATAAATTGAAATCAGAACTGAATAATTCGAAATTATTATTTAAACGAGAATGATTGACGCAGGCAAGAACTTGGAGAGACGGTGTAGCAGACCATAGCATGCACAGGGGTACGTGGGCTGACCGTCACTTGTTTCTCTAAGATATCCTTGTCAGGTGTGAATAATTAAAAATGAATCTGAGTAATCGTGAGAATAAGATCAAAATCATCCCCTCAAGAAACTGAGCTACCAGTCGGGTCATCCTCGTTACTGGTCAAGAACGCGAAGGCGCTTTAATGTTTACACAACTTGTTGATGTAAGCAAAGGAGGCGCGTCTACTCCCCAAGTGTAGTGAATGTATATGTAGAGAAGTAGTGAAAATTAGAGTTGCCGTTGAACTCTAAGAAAAGGGATAGGGGCTGTGAGCCAACGAAAATGTTGTTTCGAAGGAGAGCACGACATAATCAATTGGTTAAAGTCGATACGGATGAAAAGTCGGTAATATCAAAATTGCAAGTGCTCGAAAATTATTATTTGGAATTTGATCGCAGATCATTTTTCCACACGATGCATGGATTCGATAAAATCGATATCACCAGATATATAACTCATCGATTATTTACAGGAAATCAGAGTTTTTATTTCATAAATCTCAATAATATTATCATTGATACTATTAGCAATTATGAATCGAAATTTACTTTCCAGATTACAGATATAAATATTTGCAATATTGATTGTAATATAGCCAATGGTGGTTACGTTTCGATAAATGATACTTGCAAAAATACAAATATTATTTACCCATTTCCCGCTTTCACAGTTCCAATTGGATACAAAATCTCATTACAGCCATCTTTCGTAACATATTATCCCGTATATATTTGTTGGGGTCTTGCGTATATATTAAAAAAATTATATATATTTAATATATTATATATAAATATATACCATACGGTAGTATAAAAATTATATATTAATGCCGTACGGCAGTCGGTGGATGGAATAATTAAAATATCAAAAAAACGAATTTAATTTTTAATTGAAGCTTGAGGCTCCGCTTTCGATCATTCCTGGGAATGAGAGATTATTACGTCTCATTCCTGGGAATGAGAGATTATTACGTCTCATTCCCCGGAATGGTGTCGAATTTTGGGAGCCTTTAACGGTACCTGAAAACTGTATGATTAGATAAAAAAATATATATTTAATAAAATAATCGATGCATAAGGATCCACTTTCGATCATTCCTGGGAATGAGGAACTATTTCGCCTCATTCCCTGGAATGGCTTCGAATTTTAGGATCCTATTGTCACTGAAAAATATTACAAAAAAATATACATAAAAAAAAATTTTAAAAAAAATTATAAAAAAATATACCGGCTCTTGAGTGTTCAGAAAAAAAATGAACATTTTGGGGAAAATTCCCCTTTTTGTTGAAATGACTATCGGCCGATTGGTCAGCCTTAATTATCGGCCTTAATAAAAGAAAGCGGCACTCGATCAGCATTTCTTATCGGTTGATCGCGATGAAAAATTAATAACGGCCTTAATGGCCTAAAAGAAAATTTATTTCGGCCTTAATGGCATATTTAAATAAATAATTTATTTTTGGCCAAAAGGCCTAATAATAATAATTCTTTTTTAAAAATTTTTTTTTAAATTATTTTAAATATAAAAAAAAGAATTTTTTTAATATTTATATATAGGTAGCTCTAGTATAAATAGAGCAATATTTTTATATATAAAATAATAATAAAAAGAGGAAAAAAATAAAAGGAACAACAAATTTTTGAAACAAAAAAATAATTCCTGTATAGGATTTTTAAAAATTTATTTTATGCTGTATAGCATCTGATATTCTCGCCTCCAATCTTTCACAAAGTTGTACAAACCTTTGCTCAAGATTGTAATTGTATATTGTAATAAACGATTATTGAAGAAGCTTTGTTATTTATTGGAGTCAAAGAGTTCATCGAGTTTAAACGTTGGGTTAGTTAATTGAGCGCCGAACACCAACCAAATCCTTCTGATTTTTTTTGTGTTCAAATTCAATTCAAATTAAATACCCAACATATTTAATAAATCAACGATTTCTAGGTATGGATCATAGATGATAAGGGACGTTTGATTAATTTCAATAATGAGCGGGTGAATATGCGTTTGAGACTGTGTTCCTATTGCTCGTTTAACGCCGTTAGGTTGGAGCTGCATGGGAATTCTAAAAGAGCAGTTATCAGGAGCTACTACCCACTTCAACACATCGTTATCGACAAATATAGAGATTGAGGAAACGTTGAGGTTCTGGGAGATTGAAGAAATTGAGAATCCTATGAATGACGAATCTGACAAGAAATTGTTCATAGAACAAGCGAGAACAAATCTTAAATATCAGAATTTTCGATATCAAGCAAAGTTACCTTTCAAACAAAGAACCCAAGAAATTCCGGAAACAAGAAGATTATCTGAAAAAAATTGAGAGAAATGAAATTTCTATCATGAGACAGTACTCATAAGCGATAAGATATACATCAATAAAAGATTAGTTATTGTTATTTCATAGAAAACATAATGGGGAGAGTATTTCACCGTGTAATACCTCTAAAAGCAGTCTCGAGTATTTATTTTTTTTGTTATGCCATATTTGCCATTGTCAATCTAAAAAATATATATCTGTCGTTAGTGTGTCTTTCTTTTTTTATGTAACGAACCATAATTCCTTTTTTCCTTTTGTGCGTTTATTTGCATGTGATATTGTTATTTTTTTAATTCATTTTTTTATTTTTTATGTACTATGTATTGGTTTGCTTGATCAGGAGTAAAGAAAAAAGGGTGGGATCGAAGAAAGAAATGATAACGTCAGTAAAACAAAAAATTAAAAGCCACAATTACTTCCACCCATCGCATTATAGCGAGATAATAAATTATAATTTAAAAATTTAAATAAAGTAATCAATTAAATTGGCATTGGATACGTAAGAATTAATTCGATATTAACTTAATAATTTAGAATTTTTTACTACCAGTCGAGCAACATTTTCGAATATTTTTTAAATACAACCTTCCATCATTAGAAGATTCCATATTCGTAATTGATTCATTTATTGTGCCAGTTACAGTCCATACAAAATTAGTGAACGGTATCGCTGAAAATTTAAGTAATTCCGAATTTCGTTCCAAGATCATATTTGCGATAAAATCATTCTCATTTTTTGTCCAAACAAGACTGACTTTTTCTTTAGAGGTTATTTTGGTTATTGTGTTCATTATATGCTTCTTTAATTTTTGTAACAATATATTTTTTATTATATCCTAAAGTGCCTTATACATTTGTGACATACATCACTATAAAAAGTAGTTTATCTTAGTATGATTCACACATGGATAATCTGATATTTTCACAGCGCAATCCCTGAACATTGAGTAGGTACAACGAGCACAGCACGATCGCGGAGTTTTTAAAGAATCAAAAATCTGACGAACCTAAATCCCTGCATTATTGCTGGTGATCCACAATAAACCGTCCTCCAGTTTCCATTGTTACCCGAAAAGACATATATATATATATATATATATATATATATAT
>MQRK01228626.1:13569-26719 GCA_001938485.1 Girardia tigrina
TATATATATATATATATATATATATATATATCGTTTCATATATTATCTGAATTATTACTTTTAGGATTATAGGTACTTTTGTTAGAGTATATTTCCTGAAATCTAAAATGATAAAAATGTGTGATTAAATATACATTACTAGAAAAATATCCGTCATATATGACGAGTCAGCTGAGTTTTTGTCTTTGAAAGTTTCTGTTTTATATTTTAAATCGTATTTATTACAATTTATTATTTATTGTTTCGAATTCTGTGTTGATTTAAAAGTCAGTCAATTAAGTCGGCTCTCGGCGCCTTTCGGAGAAGGCGCAGTACAGACAGAACCATCTCGATGCGGACTATGCAGATTTAACGCAATTTTACGCCGATTCTCTTCACCCTGTTTCTTCACTATTTCGTATTTAATCAGCATTGGAGTGCTGGCAACAGGATCGAGCTATGGTGCCCAGCATATCTTTAATGTATCGGGACTCGGTGCCCAGAAAGATCGGTATGTAGGTTCAACGGCATGTTGCGTCGGTCGATGGTCTACTCGATGAGTCCAATTTGGTCATCCGGGTACCGATTCTCAGAATAATGCAGTGGTAGATCTGGCCCGACCGATGTCATCCGAGTACCAAATAAAAATGGTGACCGAAAATAAGAAATCGTTTATAAAACATTTATTTTTACATTAATTTATTTTTACATCAATTAATTGTTCCTTTAAATATTAAAACAAACATCCATTTATTTGTTTTTTGAACAATTATTGCAAGTGCTTTTTCGAGGACCACAATCATATATATGATAATAGTAAAATTTGAGCTTGACCACCAAATCATGATTCAGATAATAACGAAATTTAGCAAATTTAACCTAAATTGATTTTTAGATATATAAATAGTAAATAAGTGATAGAAATCGTCATTAATCAAATAAATTAGTGATCATAGAGCAATCTTTGCAGCGCAGTCGCAGCTCTATGGTTTCCGAAAATGATGACACGCTACCAAGGGATTTAAAACTTATACGATTAACCTGGATCCAATATCCAGCTCTAGTGAGAGTCTGTTTGCACCGTTGGAATTTTATTTTTTTTATTTGGCTGCGCTTGCGAACGATGAAGCCGTCACTATATCTACGATCTCTGGATCGCCTTTTCTCTTCGACAATCAGATTTATTGGTCCTAAGGAGGACCGGTTCACATACTTGGTCGTAATTTTCTAAAAAAGAAGTCGAAATTCATTTTTTCTTTATTTATTAAATTAATATTCTTCTCAGGCAAAAAATCGATAATATTGAAATTTTCATTCACAACATTTTTAACCATTTTAAACAAACTCTTTAACTCGGTTCTTTTAACCTCGGATACCAGCCAAAATTTGGTGCCAAATTTATTTTTCAGATTAGTTACAAATTTGACTATTTTCAAAAAATATATCCAATATTTTTAAAATTAAGACACATTTTTCAGTTTTCAAAATTTTTTTTATCAAAACGTATAAACTGCAATATATCAGTCCGCCTTTATTAAAGAAATCAAAAAAAATTATTTATAAGATTGGAATCAAAATTTTTATTTATCAAAATATTATCAAAAAAAATTTTATCAAAAGCCTTTATTAAAGAAGAAATCAAAAAAAATTATTTATAAGATTGGAATCAAAATTTCTATTTGTCAAGATATGATTTTGATAATAAAAAATTATAACAATAATATCGCCATTTTCTTAAAGAAAAAAAACTATATATGTATATAAAAAATTTATTTGTTTCGAGGTTGATTGGGAACTTGTCAAAACTGAATCTGTAGGTTATAAAAAATTCGGTAAATGGAGACCGACATCAAGACAAGAGTTGATGAGCTCTAAGGATGGCTACCACACTCAACCTGCCACTCTGCGATCAATTAGTATTTAATTAGTATTTTCATAAACATTTTCACGAAATTCCTTGTAGGAATCATCAAAATCATCCTTATTCAAAATCATAGTTAATTTAACCATTTAACGACTTGTACGGTTTTTGATCGATTTCATCGGCTTCCGGGTGTCTTTCGGCGAAGGCGCTGTACCGACAGAATTGTATTGATGCGAGCTATCCAGATTGACCATGTCCTTAAGTGGATATACTCCTATTCCTCCTCAATTTTATATTCAAAGGCATGACCGACAAACAAACAAACATACATTTTATGTACACACATTATATTTACAATTATCAGGTCTTTTAAACTTTGTTCCAGCCATCCATAATTTGAGCTTTTTCGCACTCATGGACGAGGAATGATAGTCTCACAACTTTTCATAAAATGTCTAAAAGATAAAATAAATCGAATAATGAGAATATAATTTATTATTAATATTATTATTCAATTGATTCCGGTCTTTTACCTAGTATTTTTGTCACTCCTCCAGACAAAGTCGTTGGTCTTCTTTTCTTTCCACGAGATCTTCAACATTTCCCTGCAGCACTTCAGTTCAAAAGCTTTAAGTCTATCTAATCTATTGTCCAACTCTCACATCCATAGAGAAGTGTTACCCAGACTGTATAAATACCTTTACGATCAATTTATTTTTGTACCCATTTACTATTTCATTTTTTATATTTGTCCGAATAAAGTATTATTTATTTTATTCTTATACGTGCTTTTCGGCTTGACGAAGACAGCTGTTTATTCTTCCACATACCAACTAACTGAATATGCGAGAAATTCTTTGGCAGCATGATAATGCTCAACCACATTCTTCCACGTTTACCACGGAGTTTTTTCAGAAAAAACATGTTGAATTGATTAAACAAACTCCATATATGCCTGATTTAAATCAGTGTGACAAATGACTATTCAAATTTTTAAAAGGATCACTAAGAACAACATCATTTGCAAGTGAGGAAGAGGTCTTACAAGTGGTCTGTGATATTATGAGGAATCTCTCACGAGAAAAACTTTCACATGAATTTGATAAACTTTTTACACATGCTGAAAATGTTATTTGTTGTAATGGTGAATATACTGTTGTGTAGAAATATATATTTGTTGTTTTATATTTCTTTTATTTAGAAATTAGAAATACAGAGGAGTAACGGAAAAAACTTTTTTGCCATATTAATATAATATCATTCCAGTGTGAATTGAAAGATTGATTAAGAAATGTCAGTCTATAATCCCGCTTTTTACCGATAAATCAAATTAAAATAATCATTAATATGTTTGGATTGCAAAAGGGGAGAGCGATGACAACAACCATAATTTCCGGCCTAATGTCATAAGATGGAATTTGGACATTCACTTGTCCCAATATTCATAAATGGTTTACTGATATAGTTTATTCAAAAGGATTTGATTGACTTTGATATGTTCCAAATATATGATACTTGTTGATCTTATGAAAACTTTTGTCCTTTGAAGAACAAAAAGAAACATTTGGACTCAAATAATAATAAAAATACATTTATAGTTTTAATAGACGAATTCGACGATTTAATTGTTGATTTTCAAAGAGGAATTTCGGAAACTATTAAGTTAATAAAAAATAATATTTTTTCAATTCAAAAGCAAAAATCATTTCCGAAAATATCCGGAAGGAAACGTACAAATTGATACAAGAAATTTGTATATTGAAGAAAAATAATTTGCAAGTTCAAATTGATAAAATATTCGTCATTCAAAATATAACCTGGAACTATTTTACCCTATTTTCCAAAGCCCAGTTGAAGAAGTACCACCAAGTGATCAAAAAGTTCAGGAATTGTTCAAAGAAATTATTAAAAATATTTCTCAAATTGCTCTTTTTCAATTTACCGATCATACAACACCAAATCACGTAGATCAAGATCAAAAAATTCAAAAATTTGAATATTTGATAAGGAAAATGATTAAAAATTGTAACAAATGGGAATCAATTCTTAATGATGTTTCTGAAATAATGACTTATTTGTTCTTTATCATTTTATTTTATTATTATGTGTCGATAAATATTTCATTTTATCAAAAAAAGTAAAAAATTATATCGTAAAAAAAATTTACAAAAAAGTAGGTCAATGACCTAAATTAATAAATGTAAAAAATTGTTATATAGACGATTGTGATTGGCCCATTCAAAAAATTGGAGTGAATGTCTGTATTTGTGTACATGATCAAAAAGGTTTTGTAAAAAAATTGGTGAAATAAAGAGAAAAATCGAGGCTTATTTTTTTTAAATCCAACAAAAAATATAATGAATTGAAATACGAATTCGTAAATTCAGAAATCGTAAAAAATAGTACCAAAGTAAAAATTGATTTAACAATCACAAAAGATATTTCTCTCTCTCAGTTCCTGACTCGTTCTGATTGAAGGATCAATGGCCAATCAAAGCGAACTATTTCATTTTTAAACGATCAAACCTCGGCACGGTCTCTTTCTCTTCCATACCTGGTGGTGCGAGAGCGGGCGCAGCGTGGTGGCTGTGGCGTGTTGGTGATGGGGGGTGGACCGCGGGACGTGGGGGGCTTAAATGCAGTCTCACCGGGAGGGAAGCTCCGACTCTGAATCTGACTATCATTCCTCTGAGAGTTAGCATCATTAGAGTCCCATTATCATTGTTGTTATTCGAGCCCCAACGTTTGTTATCCTTACGACGGGAAACCCATCGCGATATTTAAACATAAGGATGTTCCATATCGATTTGATCGGGAAGAACTCTATCGAAAACATGTTTCGGATTTCCAAACGATGGCGACTTGCAACTGTTATCTTCGATTCCAACCTCAAACACATAGCCACCCGAACTACGTTTCTCTAAATTTGTCGACATAAGAAATTACTTCCGTTTGAAATGAGCAATGACAGAAAAAACTCCGAATGCACCAATTATTTATTTATCACTTTACAAATGGCGTCTTTAAATTCAAATTCATAAATTCAAAAACTTTTTCGTGCCAGCAATATTTTACAAAGTCGCCAAAAAAAACCAATGAATTTAGAACACAATCATTTATTCATACATAAAATCAAGAAAAAAGAATAGAAAATAGCTCTCATCAAGACACGGACCACCCGCGTGTCCCCTTACTGTCCGCGAGTCTCAGATACGAATCTCCCTGACAACAGCGCCTCCTCGTGTGTTTGCCGCCCGATTCCAGCGGTGCTCGATCCTCAGCCGCCCTGTCACTGGCTTCGCGTGGTCCCCGCTCGTGGAGATCGACTCGTATCCACTGTCACTGTCCGACAACCAAATCAATCGCGTCTGTCGATCGATTATCGACGAATTTGTCGTGGATGAAAACCGTCCGCAAATAGAGCGAAATCCCACAATTTCCGGTGATATTTGTGAGATCTGATCGGCAATCAATACATCCAATAGCGCCGTTCGGTGGGCGAAACAATGGGCGGCGCTGGGAATTATCGATTTGGTGTTTGAAGAAAGACGAAAACATTCCGAGACGTTTGAGAGAATAGAAATGTCGATCGATTGGAGATTGACGGTGGCACTCGATGAGATTGATCGCAGAGTGGCAGTTTGAGCGCGACAGCCTCGCCCAGAGCTCAACAGTTGATATCTTGTTCTCGTTTTATATTCGTGATTTCTGCGTGATAAATATATTCTATAAAGATGTTTAATTTTGTAAGTAAACAACACACATATTGTTTCCAATGAATAAGAACCGCAGTCAACATAATCCCCAAGAAACAAATATCTATCACTTGATAATCTTACATATAATAAATATATCCTATATAGATATTTAATTTTATAAGCTAAAAACACAAATACTGTTTCCAATAAGAACCGCAGTCAACATAATCCCCAAGAAATAAATATCTGTCAGTTGATGATTTTCCACAATTTTGGAATATTATCATTAATTCATTCCATTGATCATGTCTTCACAATTTTTAATAGGTACTGAAATTTCGTCAATTTCTTTGAGACGCAATCTCTGATCGGGAATTCTTACATGATTATCTTCGAATATCTTTATAAAATAATCCACATTAAAAATATAATCAAATGGCAAAGATATCTGTTCTTTTAAATTAGACATTTCAATTTCAGTTAATGAATATATGCAAGAAATCGATATCTCAATAAATTTTTATTAGTTTTCAAATCTCTATACTAACTGATTTATTAAAACACATCAATAAAATTTACATTTTTCTTGACATAATTTAATAATCTTAACCATCATAATAATATTTTTTTACATTTTTATAATTACAAAAAAAACTAAATTAACCAAAAACATAAAATTTCTAAATTCAAAAGTTTTTTAATTTAATTAATTTTCATTTTTCTAAATTTTATAATTTACGTTTACAAAAAAACTCGATAAAAACTAATAGACAAAATTTCTCAAACTTTTAAAATTTTTTAATTTAACCTTTTATATTCTCAAACGATTTTTTTTATTCTTTGCAATAACCTTGGTAGTGATGGTAAATAAACGGTTTGATCCGTTTAAACGAAATGAATTTTCGGATATTGTGCTTTGAATTGATTTTTTTTCGTCCTTTCTGATTGGCCAGTGATTTAGTGATTCGATCATTCGATTTGTTTTAATGAATATTTTAAAAATATTATTCGGTGCAAAAAATTAGTAAATACAAATCGAAAGTCGCCATTGTGTTGTTTTTTTTTGATTTTGTAAAATATTGCTGACGCGAAAAAGTTTTTGAATTTGTGAATTTGAATTTAAAGACGCCATTTGTAAAGTGGTAAATAAATAATTGGTGCATTCGGAGTTTTTGCTCTCTAAACCGAGCCTCATTTTTACAATCAAACATTCTCCACCCTTTCTGACCACTAGTTGTCAAACAACACCTCTAAACGGCACACATACTCGGATAGAAACGAAAACGGTGGTAGCAAATAAAAAAATGAAACAAACAGAGTTACAAAAAATATGAAAAGTCATATTTTACTATAACAGCTTCGAACAGACGATTTTGAAGACATAAATCGGCACGCCAATTTTGCAGACATATTTTTGATTTGCAACAAAGAATATTATCAAGGTACGGTTCTATCGCAGTTATTTTAGTTCTTTGGTAATTTGTTAAATTATTCCTATGAATTGTTTTTACGTTAATAAATCATATATATTCAATCGCTTTTAGTTGTACTTAGCGTTAATAAGTATTCTACATTTAGTTCTCCCTACTTGGTTTACGTTATTACACTTACTGACATGATAAATTCTATCTTAATATTCTATCTTAATTAGATTTATCAGTCTCGATCAGTTTATAAAATTGGCAGTTAGTTTTATTATTAATTTTTAGGAAGGTATTAGTTTTTAGTGTTATGATCTTTATTAATCCAATTCTCGTATTCTCAGTTTTATTAATTCAATGAATAATAGTAACGAATAAAGATATTGATGAGTAAATTAATGTAATTCATTTATTCCTAATTTTATAAATTTCGATTCTATAATTTTACGTAATTAATTTCATTGCGGTCATTGAGATTAATGCTTTTATAATTCGTATTGATAATTGTCGTTTTATTAATCTTATATAAAACTAAATAGTTTCTTTTGTTGATTAGCTATTTTCTCGACTTATATTTGAAAGATTATTAAGCTAACGTAATCATAATTTATATCGACAACTCCCATTTTACTCATTTAAATTGAATACTTTCATTTCATTACTTGCCATTTAGTCTAATTACTTAATCGATTCATTCGGGAACCTTAAAGGTTGGTGTAAATATTTATATTAAATTGAGTATTATTGAAGCCCTAGTTTTATAATTGAGGACTGATTTGCGAAGGGATCGATATCGATAAACGTTTTGCATATAAATATGAGTTAGTGATAAGGAGAATAGTTTACTGGCTTGTTGTTTCTTATTCTTATAGTTCCATGTTTGTTCCATAATGGAATGATTTGCGGTTCAGTAATAAGTGCAATAAGAAAGAGGTGGTGAAGTATAAGGGAGGTAGGCGTTGTTCAAAGTTAGAGGAATGAGAAAAGTTCGCATTTGGGACGAGTGTAGAGGCGAGACGTAGTAATGCGAGGGTCGCGGGAGAGTGAAGTGTAGGTTGTGCGATAATGTGTAAATATGTATATAGAGGAGTAAATTAGATGAGCAAATTAATTATATGAGACGTATGAAGTAATAAGTAAACTGAGCGAACGTAGCATTTTTAGTTGATACCTTTTGTATTATTATAAATTCATTTCGTCGAAAAGTTTAAATTTATTATTCGGATTTCTTTATTTCATAATTTTAATAGAACTTCGTTTATGTTGGTTATTAATTGATAAATAATAATTTAATATATATTTAATGGTGTTTAATAACTTATATTATTCGATTAATAATATTTAATGACTTGCATTATTCGATTTGATTATCTATTTATTATTTTACTAATTTGTATTGTTTAATTCGATCCTCCATTTCCTTAATTGTCATAATCGTTTATTGATTATTGTAATAATTCACATTGCCTAGCTTGATTATTTATTTTTATCATTGTTTTAATAATTTCATTGTATAAATCGATTTCGTATTTCTACACTTAATCATCTCTGGAGAATTAACTGAATTTCATTGATCACCTCGACTCTACCGTCTCTCAAGTTAAATTGTTACACTGGTCGAGTAAATCTAAATAGTAATTTTATCGCTTCGGTGATTGTCTTGTTCTCATAATGACTATTGAATGAAAATATTCCAAATAGTAAAGTTTTCAGTTGTCAGTGATGAATATATAATCGAGAGTATAATTTAAATGATTCATACAATAAAATATAAAATAAGTGATACATGTCAGAACACATAAATAAAGTAAAATCTTGAAAGCAAAACCGAGGATTGAGGCAGAATAAATAAGTGTGAATTAAATATGTTATTAAAGTAAAATTATCAAATTTATCAAAATTGTCTTAAGTAAAACTTATCGGATTAAACCGGACTCAAAATAATTCCAGAGTAATAAAACGTCATCAACAAAATTATCGCAAAACTACAGCCTAATTATGATCGAATATAAAACAATTGCGAGTATACATAACAGTTAAAAGTAGATATCATTGAGTATAAAACTTTAAATCAAATCTAAGCTGAATTTCATTTGGACAAAGAACCTTTCGGAAATGACGCAGGCTGCTCGTAGCATGCAAGGGGCACGCGGGCAGACCAACGTTTATTTCCTTGGGGTTCTCTTTGCCTTACTCAAACAACGTAGTTTGCAGTATAAATTTTAAGTGGAACTAATATCATCCCCCCCAGAAGCTGAGCTGCCGACGGGTCATCTTCGATGCTGGTAAAGAACCCGAAGGCGGTCCAACGTACACACAACGTGTTGATGTGAGCGAAGGAGACGCGTCTGTTTCCGTGCTTGTGAAATTGGTGAATTGCCAGAATTAGCCTGAGATAAGCTTGAGTTGCCGTTTAACTCGAAAAACTCAGAAAACGGAGGGGGGCTCAGAGTCAACTAAAATGTATTGAGAAGGAGGGAACACGACACCTGGCAATAAGAGTCTGTTATTTCTCTAAGGCCATTCGCTAATAGACGACAATAACTCATCAAAAAAATAAATAAAATTGCAAATATAATATAACTAAAATATGAAATTTTTAAAATAAGTCGAAGTTAAAATTAAAAGTTGATAAAGAATAATTAAATAATCAAAACTAAACATGTTCATTAATAAAACTTTATTGAAATAAAACAGATAATAAAAATTAAATAATAAAAAAATGAAAATAAAACAATATTACATATCCGTACCTGTAATATAAAATTAGATAAAAACTTGATTATCGATTATCAAAAATCTATTGTCAAATTGACTTGTTCCTTTTTATATTTTATGAACGTTCCCAACAGTTTTTATGAAAGTGAAATTCACTCTCGTATATATGTTGAGTATATAAAATATAAATATTAAAAAAAATCAATATTTGTTTTAATTAAATAGGTATAATAAAATTATTTACCTCCTTATTATAATAAATATAAATTATATAAAAATAATTAGATTTAATTGAATTTAAGACATAAATATTCAGAATTTGAAAAATAAGGTATTTATATTAAAAAGATAAACAGAACTGTAAATTAGATAAATAAAATGAATTATATATCAAGAAAGGTAGTATAAAAGGTAATAGAAAAAGAAGAAAGGACGACAAGATCACAAGAAAACTTTAGTTAGAGTAAAGAGAAAAAGAAGGAGAACCTTAATTATTTGTTTTTGAAGGTGATTAGAAATCAATTTAAAGGTCAGGAATTTAAGAATTCACTTGACCACACGCGAAGGCTTCATCGAATTAATTAACATTAATTAATTCGCAACTAATCGTATAAAAACAGAGCGAGAAAAGATTCATTAAATAAAATCTCGAATACATCTCGAATAAAATCTCGAAAAAATCTTGAATAAATCTCGATTAGAACTCGAATCTCGAATAATTTGGATCGTTTACAAAAGGTATGGACTAAAGTCCAAATACAATTATATATATATTTCGATAATNTATCTTTATATATTTTTAAAATAGTTTGGAGGTAAACGCTGCGTTTCTTCCATTACCCAAACTCTAAATTTCTCGATAGGCTAAGTTGTTTTTAAATTACTTCACAAAGTTTGTAAAAATCTGTAATTAGCAAATAAATATTTTATAAAATAGCGTCTTTGTTTTGACTTTCGTTTTATTTTTAAAAATCACCCTAATATAACCAACATATATAACAAAATTTTTGACGTGTGTGTACACACCATATGATCGCTGCTCAGCGACTACACTGACCGGTATGAGTCGCTATCGATTAATTTTTGACATAAGTAAGTATCGCTTATTTCCTTTACTTATTTAATCTATTATTCTAGGGTACGTCGAGTTATTGATTATTCACTCGGAATAATCGTTATTTTTGGATTATTTCGAAAACCGGTAAGTTTTTCAATAGTTTAGGACTATTTGTAATTGATTTTTAATATCTATTTAGAGGTTCACTAAGACCAATTCGCTCTTTCTTGGGGTGTTAGATAAGGATGTCCAGATCGGATGCTGTTCTGAAGGATGTCGCTGAGGTAAAATATTTAATAAAGCAATTTTATTTAACGATGTTATCATGACAGAAACAGCTAAAAAAACAATCCAAAGTGGGGACTCACGTGCAGTGTTCTTGGGGTAAGATTATGATTTGCAGTAGCTTCGGTTTAAAGGTTGAATCGATATAGGGTTTATGGAGTGGAAATCATCGATCTCGTGAATTCCAACTAAAAGAACTGAACATATACTCCTTTAGTTTCTTATGTTTTGTTATTTATTATCTAATAAAGTTTCTCACATGTTCTTTGTGATTATGTTTCGTTGTTACAACTGTTTGTTTAAAAAAATTTTAAATAATTTCTATATTTTATTTTCTTTTTGATAGATCCTATTTTACACATTCTCTGTGTACTTTATGTGTTATGAATACTTGGGGTGCGGGTTGTAGATTGTGATCGTTTGTAGGGACTTATATACATGTTGTTGTAGCTATTGGATGACAGATACGGATTTATGGAACGCAACACTAACAATATAAAAAATATTTAATAACAATGATAGATTGATCCTGAAATTGATGTGAAACCATACCAGTTAGCAACATTTCAAGCGAAACAAAGACCCAATAGTGAAAGAAAATTGGATATACATATATGGACCACCTAAAAGACTAGTTTCGGACCAAGGTCGTCAATTCGAGGTAAGAATATTTAAATCATTATTGTGGTGCTTCGACGATCAACTGAGAGAAAAATCTAAAAGCAAAAACTTAAAAAAAACTAAAAATAAAAAATCGATCAAAAAAACGTAAAAATTAAAACATTCTTATTTAAATAATTAGAACTGCGAATGTTTTAAATACAAAAATAAACATGTATTTTAAATCGTATTCTGTCTTATTACTCGTCGTTCACTCATGACAACACCCGGATAAATTTAAAAGAAATGGAGAAACGAAATGTAATTCGAACGCGACGTCGAACGCTGAACTTCTATCCTCGGCTTGCGGAGATGAGCGGATCGAATTTACCGGTGTTCTACTCGGTGGGATGCTGTACGCGGATTGTCCGTGTCCGTGGCTGCTATTGACGAACTGAACTGCTGTTTAAGACTACCACTGTCCACGGCGGAACTCATCGCGGCGCGTGCCACGACTCTGAACAAGAACAAACTAAAGGCGAGCACGTATCTCGGTCGTCGTTGGTGCGCACCAACCGCTGGCCACCAAAACAAATCGGTTCGTCCGTGTCCGCAGAGCGTTCTAGAGGTTTCTCCATCCTTCATCTACTCCTCCACCCAAAGGTGCTGGTTTAAACGGCTCGATCCGGTGGCCAGTCGCACAATTATATAGAGCTTTTGATATTCTGAAAATTATAGCATCAGTCCAACGGTAAAGGAGAAATATTTAACCGTTATGTAAAGCAAACTTTGCATTTAAAAAGTGAATATACTAACTGGCTAGCGAACCTACCTGAAACTGAATTTTTTTATGATAAATGTTTTATGAAAGATAATACTTTTATATAATGCGATTTCATTATATATTATATACGATTGTTTATAATAATATTGCTTTGTTATTTAAAGTAACATAATTTTTAGTATATATAAATTTACATAAATATCTTATAAATTATTTATAAAAGAAAAAAGCACCGCAATAAATTGCCGCGCATGACTGGATGTGACAGTACGCAGGATGTTGCGGACTTTTGTTTTTGACTGGTGCACCATTCCGTCTGGGTGTTGAGTGTGTGCGTGTTTAATTTTTCATTTTTTTGTCTGTAACAATTATTTTATTTTTTTGCCTGCAATTGTTTTTTTATTTTATTTTACTCTGTATGAGTTTTTTTTGTATGTTGTCTTTTGTATTTATATTTTTTTATTTATTTGTACTTTTTATTTACTTATTTTGTCCAAAATCAGATTTTATTATGGTCAGGAAACTGACGATAATAATTAATTAAAATATTGCTATTAGCAATATATTTAAATTAAAAACTGATCGATTAAACGATCAGAAATATTAATTCAATGAATTAATTCGAGTCAAAAATTAATTTAAGTTTGCTGTCCGGACAAATGTCAAACAAAACTAACCATCCGTGATCCCTTATCAGTAAATTGATTAATTCTACTGTTAGGGATGTGTTTTTGTTTTATTTAT
>MQRK01228640.1:10062-27574 GCA_001938485.1 Girardia tigrina
AATTCAAAACTATCACGACACAAAAATTCAGATGATAATAGAGGTTTTAATTTTGAATCTAGATATTTCGCTACCATATATTGAGACGTTCTAATCATCGATAAAACGGGTCTTAAAGGAATTCTATTTTTATGTACCTTCGGAAGTCCATATAATTTGGCTGGTTGAGAACCAATTGGATGCAAACCTTTTACAAGATTATCACAAATATGACCCTGTTTATTATGATTTGATAATAAAGAAGTAAGAAATTTATCATCTTTTATCGGAGGAAGTTTACCATTTTTACGAAATTTATTAATTTTCATAAATTGTGGTCCTTTGAGAACATCAATCATTTTATTCACATAATCCTCCGTATTTAAAACGACTAAACCATTCCCTTTATCAAATTTACATACATTAATATTTTTCTTAGATAGATTTTTCAAAATCATAAAATCTTTGTTATTTTGCTTAAAATTTTATTTACATAATCTGAAGTATTTTTATTCAAAACATGCTTAAAATATCCGAAATCAAAACTATGAAAATAAGAAATATTAGATAAATAATAGCCATACATTGCTTCAATCTTTGTTTGAAATTTTAATTTATCAAATTTTGATTTTATTGAATGTTTAGGTTCATATTTTAATATATCGATCTCATTCTTAGATAAATTTACATTACTCAAATTAATAATAGTATTTTTAACATCAAATTTAAAAACAAATAATTTTCTTAAATTATTTGATTTCTTATTCTGTGTAGCAAATTTACTTTTATTTAAATTATCAGAATTATTGAATAAATAAATAATTTATAATTAAATAAATAAATTAAATAAATAAATAATTAAATATTAATTTTATTTTTAAATAGTATTATACTAAAACTAAAAAATAATTGCGATTTTAATTTTATTTTTAAAACGTTATTTTACTGAATCTAAAAAATAATATTTAAACGATTATGAAAACGAAATGAAAATGTTATTTTATAAAATGGGGAAATGTAATTTAGAAACGATTAAATTTATGAAAATGTAATAAAAGATGCAACAAAAACTTTGTGACAAATTTTAATAACTATAATTTGTATAAAAAAGAAGTATAAATAGAAATTCTTAATAAATGAAATAATCATATCTATATTTATATCTATTTTTATTTATAAAGGTTTGTGTAAAAAAGAAAATGCGAAAGTTCCTTGAAAATATTTGTTTAAAAAACTTGAATTGGTATAGAAATAAAGTTTTACGTTAATGACTTCTTTTCTTGATCACGAACCCAGTACTCTTTATTTTTATTTATTATACAACAATCTAAATGTCTATTAAGTTATTTATTATGTTGGGTATTACAATTAAATCTCGTTTTTACCTTTATTTCTATTAAACTACTATTCTGACTCCAAATGAACCAAAAGGTTTCTTCCAACAATAATATATGAAGAATGAACAAGACCTTTTATTAATAATTTATTCTGCAAACAACAATTGAAGTACAAAAATAAATTCAACTCTATCAGTACGCTACAATTCAAAGATCACACTTCGATCAAACAGTTACAACAACTTCTTAGTTCGAGCGATGCTAGAATGTTTTATTTAAAACTTAACTTCTCCTTTATAGGATACTAATACTTTCTCAATATACAATTTATTTAAAGCTTAATCTCTTCTTTACAGGATACTAAAAAACTTTTTCTATTATTTCTTTAGTTTAAAAAAAACAATAATATAAGAAATCAACAAACAAATTTACCGCACATATAATTTAAAGTTAATTTTCTTTTGAGTGATCAAATGAGTGACTGTAACTGAAATAACTATTGCTTATATACTAGTTTTCCCTAACCTTGAAAATTGAATAACTAAAACAAATCTCAAAATATTTACAAATATTTTATAAATTTTATTAAAATACTATTATAATAATCAAAAAATTATTAATTTTAACCAGCAAATTATTTTAAATTTTTTATTAGATTTTAAAATTTAATTTATATTTTTCGGAACCCCAACAAATTATTGTTGGCTTGTTGAAATATTATTATATATTGTAATGTGTACATTAAAGTTATAACTTTTTGATTTTATTTCTCAAAAATTATTTCCTGTAACATGAATGAATGAACTTTTACCTATTAATCACTAAAATGATGTTTATCTTATTTAGATATTCAAAAGCACAAACCACTGAAATGTTTTTTTATACAATTATGGTATGTGGGCCTTCAATTTCTTTCAATGGTATTGAGTATCAAGGCTCTTTAGAGGGTCCACACAACTAAAGAATATCTACTTGCCACCCGATACGGGGTCGAATCGCTTTGGTCTACGAGATCGTTTTGGCTTCCCAGTAAGAAACGATCACCCATGGATTGTTTCACATGGTTCTGTATGCTTTTGACTGTATTTCTGGATTTTATACAGCTGTAAAATGGATATCTGAACTTTTCCTTTACAGATAAGTCTGTCATCCTAAAAGACTTGTGTGTTTCTTTAGAACTGATAATTTCTTCCAACACCGTCGAGAGAGTCTGATGTTACGTTGCTAAATGACTTTGAGTTTCTGTATTATCTTTCGTATTTTGATCGATTTCATCAATTGTATTATTGATCTGTTTGCTTCAATAAGATTCTGATATTGTTAACCATATTGTTAGCCACCCCTTTGTTTTAAGTCTTTTTACAATTATTTTTGTTATATTTGAAATGTTGTGCGTCTTTTTCTATTTATCACCCTTGATGTTTCTGTTAGAGTGGTCTTTCATTCGTTTTCATTCGTCTCACAATCTACAGTGGTATATCAGTAGATGATGTGATTCACAAAGTTATCGTAGACAGCCTCATCCACAAAAAGCCATTATCTATCTACTCAGAGACATTCAGAGATGAATTCCTTCTTCCTTTCACTGATCTTCTTCCCTATTGTCATTGTCGCTATTCATATTCATTTAATTTACTCGACATCTTTTTTTGCTTCAATCTTACAATCGAATGCAAGACGTCTGCTGACAATAATGTCGAAATGTTCATAGTATCCATGCAGACCTTTTCTATTTTCTTCACATCTAAAATATATCTGGTGCATAGATTATAAAGCGCCTGCAGTTTCTTGATTTTCCTTCCCGTAGTAGTCCAGCTATTGGTAATATACAGGCGTTCACAAAATTTTGTTTGTTCCTGAGAATATGTTTGGATCTCCCCAGTTCTGGTTTCAGGTCCCTTTTTCTTCTGGGTTCCTTTCTTTATTAATGTGTTCACATATTCATCCATGGTTCTAGATGTTAATGTATCTGAAGTAACAGAAACTTGAGACCGACTCAATATTGGTATTAACCTGGCGCTCATCAGTAAGGACCCTATTATCTCCATTCAGGTTTAGGACCTATGTCTTGTTGATATTTATTTTCAATCTGAAATCTAAAAAGACATCATTTATAATGTTGAAATTTTTGATTAAGTTGTTTCAATCAATGTCAATTAGTCAGAGGTCATTTGCATAGGCTAATCAGTTAATTTTCGAGATAATTAATTCTTCTGTTTTAAACTTCACTCCTCCAGAGAGTCCGTTTGATACTGCATATTGAATTAATCTATCGAACATAATATTGAACAGAAGCGGAACTAAAACACAACCTTGCCTCACTCCACTGTCCATGTTAAATGATTCATTCGCAAGGGAGCCTTAATATCCCTCGTGGAAGGATCGGAAGAACTCTAGCATTCTCCCCTTTATCTCAATTTCTTTAAATAACTCCAAAGAGAATCGCGGAGACATTCACAAATGCTTTCTCTCAAGCAATAAAGATCACATACGTGTTACTGTTCTTATATCGGTCTTCGTCGTGTTGACTCAGATGGATACTGATAGCCATCTGTGTCCATTTTTTGGTCGGAATCTAAATTGCCTGATATCCAGTAAAGCTTCTGTTATTGAGGTGTTTCTTTTGGTAATGATCCGAACCAGTATTTTTCACCTACATCATAGAAAAATGCTCTTATAAATATTTGGGTTTTTACAGAATACTTTCCCCTTGAAGAGAATCACCACTTTTACCTCTCTCCAACTCTGTTGGAAGGCTTCCAATCCAATCCAAATGTTCTTGAAACATTCTTCCAGAAGGAAGTTTATTGTTGTTAGGGTTTTTTTGGTGACTTAAATTTTTGAATAAGTTCAAATAATTTATTTATATAAGTTTTTAAAAAAAATAAATATTTCGGATTACGAAAAATTGTAATTAAATTTTTAATTTATTACACAAATTTTTTTGGAAATAAATAGTTCAGAGTAACAAACATTGTAAATAAAATCAGGTTGTAAAATAAAAAATCATAATGTTTTATTACAATTAATTGTAAACTAAAATTTGTATTAAAAATAATTTACAATTAAATGTTTTCAAATTAAGTTGTAAAATAAAAATCATAATGTTTTATTGCAATTAATTGTAACCAAAAATTTGTATTAAAAATAATTATAATTGAATGTTTTGAAAATTAACGAAGAATAAAAAATATTTAGGAATTTAATTTTAACAGTAGATTTACCATTCAAATATTTTAAAGATCTAAAATTATATTTAAGTTAAATGGTTTTTAAATAAATGGTTAATTATTATTAATAATAAATAATAATAATAAAATAACAACATCAAAATAATTTTAAATTAATAGAAATCGTTGTAATTTAACTAAAATACGTTTTAAAATGATATAAAATAAAAAAAGTAAATTGTGTAAATTTATAATGTATTTTAAAGAATTTTTATAAAATATTAAAATGTTAATCTATTAATTAACGTAATCAAAAAATAATAAATTCAATTTTTAAAAAAATGTTTTAATAAATAACTTATCAGTATTTATAATCCAGTATTTTTATGTATAATGATTCTGGCCAAAAGAAAACTAAAGAAAAGTTCCTCAAGAAAATTGTTTAAATAATTATTATTGTGATAGAAATAAAATTTTGTGTTAATGAATACTAATCTTAATCGAGAATCCAACCATTCATATCCCCAATATTTATAGATTTCGGATATTATGCCTTCGATATGAAACTTTGAAAATGAGTGATAAATCTGAGTTTGATTGTATTATTTGAATACGTGTTCATTTGGAGCAGTTATCATTTGTCAACAAGAGAGTAAATTTAAAATCAAAACAAACATATAATTTATTTTTATTATTTTTATTATTAAAAAATTATAAATAATTTTTGAAATAAACGAAACGAAATTGATATCAAAACAAGCAAATATTAATTAATTTTAAATAGTTGCTTTTTTGTATCGATCTAATTTTTCAGGACCCTGATTACAAAGGTGCAACAGTGTAAAGGTATAGAAATAATAAAATTAAACTGGAAAAAATTGGTAAATTAAAATTTATCACTCATATTCAAAATTCATACCTGATGTGTTAAATATGATAAATGTTCGATTTTAAATAAAAAATTATGATTGTTTCTTATTTAAATTGTTTTATTGTAATTTCATTTTTTGTAAAATAAAATAAAACTATTTTTATTATTTTGTCTTTAAATCTTTGCCGTTTATTTTCCATTTTTATTACTCGATTTGAATTTATTTAATCCCCATTTAAATTTGTAAAGGTATACAATAACCTATACATTTAAGATATAATAGATATTACTCAGTTTTCACTATCTTTTTTTCACTTACAAGAAAGCATCCTTGATGCTTCTCAGAAACACGAAGTACCAATCTGAGAGATGAAAGAAAGAATTTATTCGAAAAACATATCTCACGAAGTCTTGTCTCAGTAGTTCATATATTATTCAGTTACTAAGAGAAAGTATGCGAAATAAACCAAAATTGAGAACTAATTATCAAAAATTAAAATTTATTATGCGTAAAAATTGATGATCACTTGGTGATCTTATTAAAGCATTTAATAAAATTAAAAATTCAAATTTAAAATTAACTATTATAATATTCTAAACTATTACTTAGCAGAATACACGATGAATTGGCGAAAACTCTCTACTGACCGTTGAATTGTAACAATAATCTTATCCAGTCCATATTTTTTGGTAACTAGTTTACCGATAAACTAATATATTTAAAAATAGTATTTTAATTCTTCTTAAGAACTTATATTGTGCAGTTATTGAATATGTCATGAATATGTTATCAGTTCATAGTTTGTAAATCCTTAATAAAGTAGTAAAGTGCAGTTTGAACGTTAAATTTAGGAAATTAAGATCTCTGGTTTATAAAACTTAACATGAATCAGTTTCTCCCAATAATTGATAAATCGAGTGTACAGAATTTAATAAATTTGAGAATGTATATCCCTTTTATTATGTTTTATTTGTTCAATAATATTATTTCATCCTTCGTTACAACAATATTACATAATAATGCACATTATGCAGGAAGTCGTACATGACAAAGGGTGGCTCTTGAAACACCTTATTCATGATCATCAAGTGAATTCAGTTGAACAAGTCGGAAAATTAGCGGTATCATCAGTACGACCCAATGAAGGAAGCAACATTACTGTATACGTCATATTCAATCCTAACATTCCAGTGAACAAACAAAAATCAGCGACAGATACTCAGACTATCTCGATGTTGATGGAAGGAATGATAAATGTTGAAGAAACACATTTGACTTTTAGGATCACAGACTTGTCTCC
The DNA here is from genome assembly GCA_001938485.1 of Girardia tigrina. NCBI lineage: Eukaryota > Metazoa > Platyhelminthes > Tricladida > Dugesiidae > Girardia > Girardia tigrina. Next base: position 16,721 of record MQRK01228640.1, read on the forward strand.
AACGTCAAAGTTCCTATGTTTCTTTAACTGCTATATTAAGCTCAAAATATGGCCAGGGGCATGCAGAATCAAGGAACATCAATCCAAAGACTGGTCGTATCTAACAATGAAACCAAAAAGATCTCGGAAACTAAAGCATTCCGACCCTGTTGGAGGTATATCGGGGGCTACTATACAATCTTTAGTTTGAATGGACACCTTTAAGAGCCTTGAGGCTCAGTGCCATTGAAAAAGATGGGAGGCTCACATAATTGGGTCTCTTATTTTACTCTTTTAATATACAACTGTAAACAGAGACTTACAAAACAAAAAGACTTTATAAACAAAAAGACTTACTAATTTTGCAAATTTTATATTCAATATTATCAGACTCTGTATTTAAAAAAAGAATTTCTTCAGACCATTTTATGTTTGAAAGCATCTTTCATAATGTGAAATGACTGCAAAGATTCTATCGCAGTATTTATTTTTATTCACAAAATATTCTTTGCATTCTAAACTACTACTTAAAAAAAGAAATTTTTAATTTTAATTAAACAATTGCTTTCAAATTTAACCATAATTTTATGTTCAGTCTGAAATGAATAATTCATCATCTGTTATCTATTTTTATTATCCAAAACTTTAGTTCATAACTCTAAGGTTATTATTGTTACATTTATTCCTATTACAATTAGGATTGCTATTACCTCATTTCTAAATTTTACCTAAAATGTTTATCATCATTCCAGATTGATGATATAAAAAATATCGGATTATTATAAAAACTAATTTATGAATTATCAGCAATTACTTATTTTATTTTTTGTACAAAAGAAACAACTAAAAGTTAAGTTTATTAAAATTTATTTATATTTTAGATTTTAAAATTATTTTCAATAAAAATTATTTTAAAAAAAAATATTTAAAGTTACCGCATTTCCACGAAGAAATGGCACGCCGTTTATTAAAACGTAAGGTTTTAGTGTTAATTATTTAATCGTTTTTATTTTAAATTGAGATCAAACGCCTTTCTAAAAATTTGGGGATTTACCTACAAATGAAGACGCAGATATGGATATTGATAAATGTGTTAAAATGACTGAAACGTAATCGAGGGAACTGTTCAATCGAGAATATATTTTTAAAAATTTTCAAAACATATTAAATAGTAAAGCAGATGAAATTTGACCCCGTCAAGTTTTCTCTTCGTTTTTGGGTTACCAAATAAAAAGAATTGTCAAAATTTGAGCTCTTTTACTGACGCCAGTAATGAAATATTATGAAAAATTATGTTTTCGATTTTATTTTTTCTGTAATTAAATTTAAATATAATTGTAGTATTCGAAAGAACACAGAAAGGAAAAACTTAAAGAAAACTATTATTAACCCTTTCAACAAGTTTTTTTTATTTCAGTAATCCGTGTAATATTATAAATCAAAATATTTTTTTCCAATTTATTTTGACTAATTTGATCATATTATTCATTTTTTTGTCTAGTCAAAATATTAGGCTGAACCAAAAGTCTTCGTATTTTCTACGTCTTTTTGTTCAATTGTTTCTTATTACCAAATAAAAATATTTTATATGCATGTGTTATATATTTTTAAAGCTCTTGAACTGCTCTATCACAATATATATTAAAACCTCTAATTAGTCGTTAATATAATTTTTTTGGTCTTTTAGGAAAATCATGGAAAATTTTGAAATTCGTGTTCTTTTACGCCATTACTGTAAACAAGGCTTAAATGCAAATGCAGAAACAAAGAAGATATGCGAAGTTGAAAGCGATAATGTGGTCTCAAATCATACTGCACAAAATTGGTTCAAAATGTTCAACGAAGGCGACATTGACCTCGGAGACAATTCACGTTCAGGTCGATCTATCACCATAGATTCTGAGCAATTCGTGAAGTCGTCGAGACAAATCCGTCAATAAGTACCCGCAGATTGTCGGCCGAACTCGATATTCCTCAAACATCTATTGTACGACACCTTCACGCTCTTGGCAAGGTCAATAGACGATGTTGAGAAGTGCCTCATGAATTGACATAAATTCAAGCCGAAAAACGTTTCGAAACTTGTCAAAAATTGTTTGAAAATCCGTGCGATGACCGTTTCATGCGTCGAATTGTAACTTGCGATGAAAAGTGGGTTTACTTCAGTAATCCAGACCAACAAAATCAATGGTTGGACCTCGGACAAATGACGAAACCGGTAGCAAAACAAGATCATTTCTCAAGGAAGGCACTTTTATGTGTTTGGTGGAATTTCGAAGGCGTGATTCACTTCGAGCTGGTTCCAAATGGTCGTACCATCGACGCTGACCTTTAATGCGCCGAACTTGATCGAATGTATGCGGCACTTGGCGAGAAATACGCCGCTTTGATCAATCAAAAGCGACTTCTTCTACAACAGGACAAATCAAAACCGCACACCGCCAAACAAACACAAGAAAAAATCAAAAATCTCGACGTCTTTGAACTTCTTCCACGCCCAGCGTATAGTGCGGATCTTGCACCATCCGACTATCACCTTTTCCGCTCTATGGTACACTTTCTTCGTGGTCGCAGCTTCAATAATTTGGTCGACGTCGAAAACGGGTGTCACCAGTTTTTCGATTCTAAGAACAAGGATTGATACCTCAGCAGGATCGCACAACTTGCCCATAAATGGGTTTAAGCTATAGATTCATATGGCCTTTACTTTGAAACTTAAATTTTTTTATTTGTTGTAAAATTATGTTTAAATTTTCAATAAAAAATACAAAGACTTTTGTTCACCCTAATAAATTAGCATTAAATATTTTGGGCTATAGTATTACATTGATTACTGAAATAAAACATCGTGTTGAAACAATACGCTCTGGGACAATATGTCCCAATAGTGTTGAAATAGTTAAAAATTAACTGTTGTTTTATTAAATCAACGCAATTAAAATTTGGGTTAACATTTTGAATGAAAAAATAAAAATTAAATGTCGCTATTCGTTCTTGTTGTCTCGACGTTTTTGACATAAAATTGAGGATGGAAAACACGACCAACAAAATCTGCACCACTGGCGGAACCGATCTGACCGACTGCAATACCGGCACTTATCCACTGGCAGTGCAATATTGGCACGTGTTGCCCATTCGACGAGACCAACCGGTGTTGCGAGAATGGATCGTGGAGACCACCCATCGTTCCAAGTGGAGCCCAGGCCTCACATTCGGTGCTGCATAACGGAGGACCGACGCACACCGACAGCAATACCAACCGGCATCACTTGACATGTCGGCCCTTCTTTCCCGCCGATGAACCTCCGCACAAATAAGGTGTGTCGGCCGTCACAACTCAATCCGATCGCCGTCATCTCAATAATAATCACTGTGTTTTCTTTTACTTACTAGTTAAACACATCGAATGATATTTTTGCGATTTTCAGATCAAAAACCGAAGTCATAATGATAATCATAATCATAATTAGAGTATAACTGAAAATAACTGTACCTCCTTAATTTCTGATTCACATAATGTATTTCTGAATACATTTGATTACATATTATGTTCTTATTTTTATGTAATATTTTCAGCAAGGACACAATGCATATACTCTCGCTGAAGCTTTAGATGTTAGAGTAAGTAAATTTATTAATATTATCATAATTTATTCTTATAAAAATAATGTATTATTTGATTGTCAATTAATATCTATGTAATATTAATAGTGCCCATGATTTTCACACAGAATAGTTATTAAAACGTATTTTACAATATGCTTTCAATATTTTATTACCATGAAACCAAGGTGTTAAGGACAGAGATTTTAATTAAAAACATTTGAAGATGTCTCTTTAAAACCAGATAACTCAGAGACTAATTTTTGTGGATTCTTAATTAGCTCGTCAAGAAAAGCATTTCGACGGATAACATGATAGGTTTAAAAGTCTCGTATCGTACCGTAATTATGCACGGTAGATCATTTTGTGTCGTCATTTATGTTATTATGTTATTTTATTCATATTATGTTTCATTGAAATAGAATTATTATTAATCATAATCACAAACAATGAAGCATAAGTTTTCCTTCAATATCTCAACAAATCCCAAGCACAGTTAACAAAAAGAAAACGGTGAAAGAATTACATAATAATTTTATGCTTATTGAACCACTACAAAGAACAAATGGTAAAAATATGAAGACTGGAAGAGAATCAACAATTTCCTTGGAGTCTACAAAACGTAATAATCTAATGTTAATATGCTCAATTTTTGCTAATATTACCGATGTTCTTAATTTTTGTTAGTTGACATGTTGTATTTTGTTCAACAAATTTCACGTACAATTATTTTTTAAGTAAGTAGAAAACAGAGACGCTATTATTTCCATTATAACACTCTTCACAAATTATCTTTGCTACTCTTTCTTTCGCATAATTGATTGTTGTTTCACAAATAATTTTTTTTTCGTTAGAATCTTTTAATAACGAATTTTTATTAAAGTCAAATTATATATCCTTTACAAATATTTAGCATTGAACAATAATGGTTTTTCATAAAAATAAAGTGGTTCAGTGATTTTGGAAGCAGTATTGTCTTATTTTTAAATACCAGAATATGGCCTAAGTGCCGAGAACAGTAATTTTTCGGGTGCGGCATTTGACAGATAATTTGGGAATATTTTGAGTAAAGGGTTCTCTTCTGTTTAATTTAATTATTTGTATTAAAAATTTAATACAAATTTTAAATAACAAAATGAATATATGATAAATAAATGTTAAAATATCCATTCTTGTATTGCATGGATAATTTTAAAAATTATTACTTTTTGTAGTATATAATAATTGATTTTTAAAAAGAAATTGAAATTTTTGTTAAACAAACTGAAACTTATGGAATTATTAACAGTTATAATTATATGTTAAATGGGAAAATTCTTCACAATAATGACTTAAATAATAAGAAAGGATTATAAAATGACGTTCTAAATGTTGTTGTCTACGTTTCATAATAATTAAAGAATAGACGGAGTATTATCATATAAAGGAATGATATTAATCAAGCTTAATGGTATGATGGGCTATCTGATCAAATGGTAGCTTATACGCATTTGTACGCAAAACCTCTAAGTGGTATTTGTCTTTTTTTGCAATTGAAAACCCAATTGGCTTTGATAAAGGTCTGGGTTTTATTTTGTGATTTGAATGAAACAATTTTTTTAGTTTGTTGTTTCTATATCATAATCATATTAAGGAAAGCAAATCTTTTAACACTTAATGTTGTGATAGAGAAGCTTCATCAAAATTATTCATAATACTCAAATTATTATTATATTTAACTATTTTCAAAAATTTTAAATTAAATTTTTGAACTTTATTATTTTTTTAGGCTGCGAAAACTGCAATTGAAGAATTTATGGAAAAACAAAAGCAAATTAATTGAATTAACAATTTTGTAAATCATTAAAGCACTTTTTAGATTAGTCAATAAAAACTATTAGATTTGAAATTTAATATACATATATCAATATTTTATTTCCAATTTTTTTGTCAATTTTAATAAATATAATTATATTGAATTATTCTGTGTTTAAATAAACTAAATTGCTACATTAATAATTTGGCGTATTTTTGAATAACATTTAAATTTGGTTTGAGTTATTTTGAATTTTATTTTTCAACAAAATGTCACTGACTCCAACGAAAGATGATTTAAATAGTGTTTCATTTACAAATTGTAATTCTGAGAATGGAGAAAATCGCAAGCGACATTTAACAGCAAAATACGATAGAAAGCAAAGACAAGGAATAAACAGAAGAATTAAATTGGAGGATTATGTTTATGAATCTCTTCGAACTCTATACAATTGCAAAGTTCGTTTTGAAACAATTTAAATTAAACATTTATTTTAAAACTTATGAACAGATTGTATGACAACAATTCGTGTATTTTTACATTAATTAAATGATCTATATAGAAAAAAGTGCTTTAAGAATGCTGAAATAATGTGAAAAAATTAACTAATTTCAAGAAAGAGACTTATTTTACCAAACGATCTAATTTAACAAACAAATTCATCGAAGGATTTTTAATATTTATAAGATTATTACAGTTAGAGAAAAATTTCGTAAAATTAAAAACAGAATCGGAACTCATTATTAAAATTTATTATACAAAACTTATAAATTATACCAAATTGTATAATTTCAGTTCTAGAGACAGACATTGCTATATCTTATTGTTTTCGGATGCAATTTCGACTATTCTTTTGGTGCACCTGCATCAAATAATTAAATATCCATAACTAAATAGTACCTTTAATAAAGTTGAAAATAAAGCAAAAAACATAAAGTTGAAATTTGTTATTTTTTGATATTATTATTAACTCACGTTTTAGTTTTCAAAAGTTTTCCTAGTTCCACTTTTTAAATTGCTATGCATGTAAGAGTTACCCATCATTTCATAAACTAAAATAATTAATAAATTTCAAATCTATTTTATAAATAGAAATTTCACACGTTTTTGCCTTTTTAAAACAAAATATAAATAAACTTAATTGAAAATATTTTGGACCTATTATTATAACATATTAAATATATAATATTGTCAATGTTACGTTAATATGATAAAAATAATATGGATTTAAATATAATTATTTATTCTTACAATGTCAAAGTATTTGGTTGCTTCTGTAGAAATATTAGTATTATTTGAGAGTTAATTATTGTAGAAATTTATTTGAAGACTTAATTTATTATTTAACAATTCTTTTGTTAATTTATTAATTATTATGTACCATCAACATTATCAAAATCAATAAAAATAAACAAATAAAATTAAGTAATGTTAAAAAATTATTTAAGCTCAAGTAATTTTTTGTTCACTAACTTCAAATGTAAATAATGTTTAAAAGAATTTGAAAAAAACTTCAATTGAAACGAAATTCTGATATTCAACAAACCAATATTACATATTTAGTAAATAAAGTTCGATGAAAAACATTTGAGTTTATATCACTTTTATTTGTGTCCCTATCATCGATTTTCTATTTTGCCCGATAATTTGTTTATACACCGTAAAATCATGTGTATAAGATAATGGTTTATATGTGCCAAAAGATAGTATTATTAAACTGCTCAGGTGATAACATGAACATTTTAAAAGACTCAAAACTGTTTAGTACAAAATCATGTAAATGGTAAAAAAACAATACATAATTAATGAAAAATTAATTTATTTACGTGATTTTTTTGCAATATCCAACATTTCAAAACCAAATTTTTCATTATTAATAACAATGGAGCTTTCTAATAAAGAATCATTTTCAGAAATATCTTAATTGTTTAGACTATATTTTTTTCTTCGAATTCATCTTCTTCAATTTTAAGAACATTATCACATTTACCGAAAGAACAGCGAAAGCTATTCAAAATTAACTTCTTTACAGGGGTAGACAGTGTATTCCCGACCAGTATTATAGTAAGTGACTTTCTTATTTTCTGACTTAGTAAGTTTGATTTTCTAAATCATTGATGATCCAATCCTCCAACTTCTTGTGCAATTTAGATTTAAAAGAACACTTAACAATAATGTCAAACGGCTGCAACTTTGAAATTAATCCGACCAGAATGATTGCTTTTTTAAAATCCTTTTTTTAATTCCATTCTTTTTATTAACTTACTTTCTATATATATATATATATATATCCATGGAATTTAGAAACCTGTTTTTGAAGGTCTTATACTCAATCGATTTTCTTCAAACTTTGCATACCTACTCATTCTCGATGACAATAATAGATTATCTAAAAATTTGATCGAAAAATCTTTTTAAGATCCCAAAATGGGAAAAAACGGAAAATTCGGAGTTATCGAAAAATATTAATTGCAAGATATCTATTTATAAATTATAAGTAGTTTATATTAATTTTTAATGATTTGTTAATTGAATTTTTTTTAATTTTAAAATCTTTTTTGGCAAAGTAGAGTTCTGTCTGCATAAAGAATGGATATAAAAAAATTAATTTTATGATTTACTAGTTTTTATCATATGTAAGAGTTACGAGATATGGAAAATACCTTTCAAACAATAGTAATGATCATAATTTTGGATTTTAGTTCCATGGTGTCTTTGGAGGTAGGATACGTAGACTTTGCATAATTTATCAAGCTATATCACAAACGTTTCGTGATTTATCTAACAATATCCTTTACAACAACTGTATAAGCTTTGAATTGGGAAAGAAAGTTGCTACTGTCGTCTACTGCATCCATAACAGTCGTTAATCATGACATACCAGCATCAGTGACTCACCTTTCTGTCCAATGTAATATTTTAGAGAACCCATAAATTGACAAGTACAAATTTTATTTTTCGTGCCCTGTATTGTTAATACGAATATCAGTGACATCTTTATGATCGAAATTATACATCTTGTCCCATTTAATAGAATCTTCATCGAATATTTCCCAATTTAATTATCTGGTAAATCTTTTACTGAATCGGTGAGATGTTTCTAACCTTGACTACTTGCAATTATCATTGTTCATAACAAATTTAGCTTTTTAGTGGCTGTTGAATACATATATTTTTTTCGTTTCATCAAAAGAGTTGCCCACAAAATTTTCAATTTTCGTCTTTTTTTCAATGACAAGTCTCTGCAACCGAATTAATATAACTGAAACTTGAAGTTCTCGCTCACGTTACCAATTTGTCTCATGTTGTATCATTCTAATTTCTGTGTTTTTAACGTTAACACCATGTAAAGATCTTGGCTTTGGATTCATCACATTAACAACAGATTCAAAACGTTCCACAGTAAAAGTACAGTTTAGTTGATATCATAACGTCCACAGCTTCCAGTATGTTTCCTACGTTTTTTCTTTGCTAAACTAAAACACTCTCATCGTTTATTTTGTTTCGGTTCTTGATTGCTAATCATTTTAACGGGCATTTAAAAATTAAAAATATTTTGCGGAAATTCGAGCAAATTGATTTCAATCTGTTTGTTATATAAACCTATAAATGATACAGCTTATACGACCACAAACTAAACCTCCAGAAAAAACATCCTTTGCATTGTATACGCACAGAAGCTTTAAATCGTATTTTTAATGTAAAATTTATTAAAGTATAAGTTGATGAGATCATACACTAATTATTACATTATTATAAAATATTTAAATAATCTTACTAATTAAATATATTAAAATAAATAAATCATTTTAATACATAAACAATTTAAGTGGAACGTAATACATCAAACAAATGTTTATTAGTGTGTGCACAATATTATTGTGTGTAAAGAAAATAAAAATATAAAGAAAGCAATGTAATGAGGTTGTATTAGCGTTTTTTGGATGAATCTGCTGCCAATTGTTGCTACTGTAGTCTACTGCATCCATAACGGTCGGTAACCATGCACTACCAGCATCAGTGACTCACTTAAGTGATGCTCTGTCTTCTCATCGGCCATTCTCTACCAGCAGCAAATATTGCAGAGATTCGATCACATATTTTTTATTTAATTATATCTCCTTTGATTTCTTTGACATTTTTTCTTTCAAAGAAGCGTTTCTGTAATTCTATCTAAACATCAAAATTAGTAATACCAAATGCAGTAGTGGCTGAGAATAATTTAACTGATCAGTTTTGGAATTTAGTTCAAGTGGGTTTCTTTATATAAAAGAATTCTCTCTCGACTGAGTTTTATATGGGTCTTATGCAAAGTTTTTTTTCTAAATTTAAATTTAATAATATTTTAGTTATTATTTGTTTTTTTAAGAATTGTTAATTTTGATTTCAAATTTCTGTTTATAACAAAAAGACTTTTGTCTTCTGATAATTATAAATTATAGTTTTATAATACTATTATTACTAATTATAATACATTATCCTTTTAAGCAAGGAAAGTTAGATACCGGATCTTAAAGATCGAATTAAAAAAAATATTCATTCAGTAATTTGAAGTCAAACATTTGTTACATAATTGATAGGAATGACTAAGGGGAATTCCCATAAAATCAGATTTTTACCGGACTACTTTAGCGACTGAATATCGAAACCTTTGGTATATTTGGTATGTCTTAATTTTTGGTATATCAACTAATAACAAACAGAAGATATGTAACCGTTTGACTAATGTTTTTTGTAGATCTTTTACACTAAATTCACTATATATATTATCTAATTAGTGTATTATAATTACGTTTTAATGTCCTTTATATTGTTTTCTTTCAATAAATGTTACCGAACCAATTCAAAAGTATCCTTTGATTTAAAAATTGTTCAAAGCAGATTAGTAAATTCATATACAGTAAAATCCGGTTAATCCGAAATGCTAAATCACACGAATTTTTATTCGATATAGCCGGATTCTCGGATTAACCGGATTTTACTGTATTTATAATATTCCTAATATTGTTTTTATTATCTAAAAGTTTATGGATTTAAAATCATGTATTCAGACAATTTTCAACAAAAAAACTAAAAATCAATTCTAAAAAAGATTTCATCTTTTTTATACCCAGAAGCCATAATACGCTCCGAAACAAATAAGGCTGTTATTTTAGTTAGATAATTGTGATATTTGTACCAAGATTCATACATATGACTTTCAATGAATGTCAGGTCGAAACTCACGAAAAACCAAGATTCTGTAAATTTTGAAATGATAAACTAAAGCCCTTTGGAAAACATTTAATGAAATTTGTTGTAATTTTTGAATACTAATATGATTAGAAACACATTCTCCGTTGAAATGTTTCAATGTTTAATTAAATTATTTCATTCTCGTTGTAAAATGTTAAAAATAAATAGGGCCTCATAACAATTCGATTTATTTAAAAATTGACACTTCGTTAAAAATTTCAATAAACATTTACAATTTTTTT
>MQRK01228644.1:326-21088 GCA_001938485.1 Girardia tigrina
TTTGGAAAATGTTAAGTGACATTATTTACGAAGGTGAACAGCCGAAGAATAAAGATGAAATGCGACTTAAACTTTATGAGGCGGTGGATACCATAAATGCCTTTAAAAGACCTGACATTATTAACTTATATCAGTCTTTTCATCCAAGACGAACAAAAGTGTTAAAAAGTAAAGGTGCACTATTAAATTAGACAAATATTAGGAAATTAACCAATGAATTCAAAGAAAGTTGAAAAAAATTGGCCATTTTGAATTTTAATAAATTTTACTTTTATGTTTGAATTCAGTTTGTTTAGTAAATGTTACAAAATAAATGTGTCACAATATAAATATTTGGGTCTTACTTAATTACACTTGATGATTTCATTTTATCTTATTAACTTTAAAAAATATTTAATATTTTAAAAAAGTTGAAAAAATTTGGCCACAACTATACATAAAAATATTGAATTATAAATATTGATAAGTTATTTATTAAAATCGTTAGTTTTACAAATTGAATTTATTCTTTTCTTTTCTTTTTAGTTACAATAATTTTACAGAATTATATTCAATATAATTAAAATAAATTTCGAAATCTACTGATTTGAACTACAAATAATTCTCAAAGTTATTCAGTATTTTAAAATCAATTATTTTTAAAAATCAATTTTTTAACAAATAATTTCAACTTAATTTTTTAGCAAATAAAATTTCATTAAATTATTTCTGTCTGTCCGAGTGGCTTAACACAGGTTACCAAAGTAACTGGCCCCCCAAAATATTAAATTATTTAACACAAAAGAGTACATCATCAGATAGAACGAAATCGTTTGTACTTTATGTTATATTGAAACACAAAGTAGGATATTTATTTAGAAACAGAAAAAGAAAAAAACAGTAACACAAAACCTTTATAACTTCCGAGACATAATAAACGAATTAAGATGATGATAGTTTCTTAATCTTTTAGCAACTAATTATATTGTTTCTGTTTGAAATTTTTATTTATATCCGAAAGTTGCTCTCGAGATTTGACTGGTTTACATATATACGATCCAAGAAGATATAATATCGATTTGTCTTTTTTATTCTTGGGTTGTTTAGTTTTAAATACATTATTAAATATTATTTGATTGACTTTATTTTTGAAATTACTTGGATGATTCAAAAGTTTTTTCGTTTTCCTATGCCTTACACTGTGACAGTTATTTTATATTAATAATCTATTTTAGCATTATTGATTTTTATATTATTTATTTATTATATTGCATGAGAAATCTCCTTGTATAGTGTTGGTTTATTTATTAAACGTTTAATTGTTTATTTTTATCAGATTATGGAGAATGAAAAATACGGAATTCGCGTCTTTTTGCGACATTACTGGAAAAAAGGCTTCAATGCAGCAGCTGCATCCCGAGAAATAAGTGAAGTAGAAGGCGAAAGTACAGTTAGTGTTTATTAAGGCATGCAGTTTATGTGTCATAATTGTAGTTCAAACGTTTCTCAAGTGGTCACGTCAATTTGGAAGACGTCAACCTCGCTATCTATCATTGATGATGACACTCTACGTCAAGCTTTGGATGGTAAGCCCTGCATCAGCACGTAGAGATTATCAGCAAAGCTTGTTCCTTCACAACCCACTATTCAACATCATCTTCATCAGCTTGGCTTTGTCAATAGACGGTGTCAAAAATTCCTCACGAACTGACAGCCTTTCAACTCCAAAAACGACTTGATCTCTGCATAGAATTGCTTGCTCATCCCAATAAAATGCACTTCTTCAGAAGGATGGTGATGGGGAATGAAAGTGGATATTTATCACCTAATCCCAACAAGGAGAATCAGTAGCTCTACTTCAGTATGCCCGCTCAACCCGTGGTTAAACAAGGATGTTCTATTGCTAAGTAATCCTCGTCAAGTTTGTTTCGGAGGGGTGTACTGTGATTGTCAACCTTTACAATCAAGCAGCTGGACAGGGTCTATTCCATTCTCTGTGAGCGATACTCGGCATTAGTCAGTCGCAGCCGAGTTCTTCTATAACAAGACAGCGCTCCGGCAAACACTGCATGGTTGACTCGTGAAAAACTACAAGAGCTGTGGGGGATCAAAGTTTTGCTACCCTCTGTCTAGAGCCCCGACCTTACTCTCAGCGACTACCACCTCTTTCTGGGCAATATCGCATTTACTCAAATGGCAGCATTTCGATTCAGTAAAAGAACTTGAACAAAGGTGCTGCGATTTCTTTGCTTCCAAAACGACAATGGTATACTTGTGGAATCGAGCAGCTGGCTGAAAGATGGTTGAAGACCATCGAAAATAAAGACCTATATTATGAAGAATAAATATGTTCTGTTTACATGCTTTGTTATCTTCAAAATATGAGTGGAAAAACGAAACAAAACTTTTCAATCACCCTAGTATTGCTCTTTTTGTAAAAATAATCTAAGCATTAGGTGGTTAATAAAAATAGTAAAAAATTGTTTTTTGTATTATTTCAAACATTAAATTTTCCGTCTAGGCTTAATCCTAAAATTATAATTCTTTTTAAAATTATAATAAAATAATTATGATACACAAGTAAAATCATTTCTTATTGTTTTTGTTATATTGATACATAGATCACTAAATTCTCCAAGATTTTACCAAAATTTAATCAGGAGTACCTATTTGAGCCCCAAACATATGTAAAGGTACCACAAAGATTTTACTCGAGAACATACAAAAATAACTATTAACTTATATTTATCTTTTGTTACAATAAATAACAGAAAAAAACTAAAATCGAAAATCGTTTCTAATGTACAAAGATTAAGAAACTTTGGATTTTATAATCCATCTTTATAAATCAACCTTAAATAAAACGTCGGCAACATCCAAATATTAAATTTAAATTCTAATTGAAAATATAATTTTGTTAAAATTGAAAACTACAGAGACAGAATAAGAGGTGCTAAAAGATAAATGTATCCACGAAACCCCTGACAAACTGTTTGGTATCTCTTTAAAAAAGTCCATATGTCAAGAAAAACTTAGGAAAACAATGAAAATATTTACCATATGCGATAAACTGTTTATCTTGATGAAAGGAAATGAAATGAAAATTTTCAAAACATAATATAAAACTTTTAACCATAAAAAATTATTTTTATTCAATAATGTAATACAAAAAAATGAAATTCATGTATCAGTGTCCGTCGCTCGCTCATCCATCGGCACTAATTAATATAAATTCCTCTTCTCCTTAAACGATTAATCTATTTTCCCTAAAAAAAAATCGCCGCAATAAAGAAACATACATTAATATTCTTTGAAAATTACTACTTTGAAGCTTCTTCATTCGATTAGGGATGTCAGAACTATTTTTATGACATCTCAACCAAGGGCCCCTCCGTTGGTTTCTATCATAATCTCATTTGTTATTGCTTCATTATGGAGTTTGTCAGTTTGATTGTGCATTTAAATCAGTAATGAGAGTTTATCGAAGACATTTCTGTTTGTAAATATCAATTATTCATAAATATTATGCAAATGATTTTGATAAAATAATAATAATGAATCGTTTTTCGAAATAATAATTGTTGGGTTCTTGATCAAAATTATAATTCATTAACACCAAAATTTTATTTCTAACACAAAAAACAATTTTTCGTCGAGGAAATTTTCTTCGTTTTCTTTTTGACCAGATTTTTATATAAAAATATGGAATTATAAATACTGATAAGCAATTTTAAAATTGAAAATTTTTTATTCTCTTTATTTTGAAAATTTACATTCCACTATTTTATGCAACTTAATTTAAATTAAAACCAAAATAATTTATTGTAGTCATATTTTTATTATTAGGTGTATAACTTAGTTTTTTTGGATTTTTTTGCAGAACAGACAAGTTTATTTATATGACATGATAAGTTTTATTCTAATCAAAATATTTTCCATCGTTAATTATGACTTTCGACCATCTTTTAGGCAAATTATGAATTCCATCGAAAAAAAAGTTTTGGTCTTTTGATGCGATCCATTGTTCCAGCCATTTTTTATATGTTACTGGTTTCTGAAGTGCTGGTCCCGAAGAGCGCTTTGCATTGATCGGAACAGATGATAATCTGATGAGGCACAATCTGGTGAATAGGCAGCATGCGGTAGAATTTCCAATTTAAGTACTTCCAACGTGTTTTTTACTTGTTTTGCGACATGTGGCCGAGCATTGTCATTGAGCAAAATCACTGTGCACTGTTCGTTGACGTTTTTCCTTCAATGCATCGTTCAATTTCATTAACTGTTGTTGATAACGTTCTGCATTAACAGTTTCATTCGAATTCAGCAGCTCATAGTACAGTACACCTTTCTGATCCCACCAAATGCACAAGATAACCTTGCTTCCATGAATGTTTCTTTTTGGTGTTGACGTGGACGGTTCGCCGGAATGAACCCACGATTTCTTGCGTTTAGAATTTTTCATCTCCAGTCACAATATTATGCAAAAACGACCATCTCCGTTGTCTTGTAAGCAATGAATTGAATATCAGTAATAGACTTTTAATGTTGGCTTGATTCAATTCATGTGGTATCCATTTCCCTTCTTTTTGAATAATTTTCATAGCATGTAGACGTTTACTGCTTGAGTAACATTTAACTGTTTTGCAAGCTCTTTCTCTGTTTGAGTACAATCTTCCTTCAGTAATGATTCCAAATCTTCATCTTCGAATCTTTTTGGTTGACCGGAACGCTCTTTGTCACTTACGTCGAAATCTCCACTTTTGAAACGTTTATGCCAGTTCTCGCAAGTCTGTTGAGTTGGTGCATGTTGACCATAAGTTTCTTCAAGAAACCGAAAACTATCTGCAGCTTTTTTCTTGTGATTAAAGCAAAACAGTAGTGCTTCCCGCAAATGCTGTTTTGTTGGTATGAAAGTTGTCATGCTAAAACGAGATTAAAAATATATTTATGACGCATTTAAGCTAAATGACCTACTTAATTTTAATTCCTTGATTTCAGCACTTTAAAAATCTGTACGTACGACTGTAAAATAATGCTTATTACAAAGGTTACACCATCTCTTAGAAAATCCAAAAAACTAAGTTATACACCTAATAAATTATCAAAAATGATTTTTTTATTATTTTAGAATTAGTTTAATGCTATTTTCTTTTATTTGTGAAAACGTTTTTAATTAAAGATTTTAACGTTTTATTTATTATCAATATTTCAGTTTAAAAGCCTTTTATTACCTACAATAATTTGAAATACAAAAATATACAATTTTAAATACAATTTGTTTTAAATACAATTTAAAAGCATTTTTTACCTACAATTATTTTAAATATAATATAAATTTTAAATACAATTTAAATACAAAAAATAATTTACTGTATTCAAATTTTTATTATTATTACGATACATTAATGATAAAAGTTTTAATTTTTATTTTTTTACGAAAACTGTTTAGAATTAAGTACAGGGTTTTTCAATTAAAGTAAGAAAGGTTTCAATTAAAATCAGAATGTGGAAATCAAAATCAAATCATTTAATTAAATTTTAAAATAAATTAATCGTTTAATTTATAAATGTTATATATGAAAGCAATTATTGAAAGATATCTTGAAAAATTGTTCATCTACATTTATCTTTACATGTATAATTCGTGTAACAAAATAAAATCTAAGCCCATGGTTTTAATCGAAAGGAAAAACAGCTTTCGAATCGTGAAAGAGAACTGATATGCAGTAAATACGACGCTGGAAAAACACGTAAAACAGTTTCAAGTGAGCTCGAACTATAAAACCGTCTTTAGTGTTGTGAAAGTTTATAAAGCCAGTGGTAGAATAAATTCACTACCAGTTTGTGGTCATAAAACTCCAATTCTTAACCAAGAACATTTGGATTTTATTAAAAATGAAATCGAAACTGATTGTTCGATAACACTAGGATTGTTAAAAAATGACTTGGCGTTGGAAAAAAACATTATTGCTTCAAAATCTACAATTTATTGTTCAATAAAAGCATTTAATTTTTCTTTGAAACGCGTAAGTATTGTCCCAGAATCTCGAAATACAGCATCGTGTATAGCATCACGATTTGAGTTTGCAAATTAGTACTTGTCTTTAAATGAAGAAGATATTATTTTTTTGGATGAAGCGGGTGTTAATTATTCAATGAGAAAATCTTATGGACGAAGCCAGCTAGGAACGCCTGCTAAGAAAACAGTTAAAACAATTCGCAGTAAAAAAATTTTAAATTTCAGTGGCTATTTGTAAAACTGGGTTGTTAAAATATGAAGTATTGGACGGCTCTAATAATGGGAAAACTTTTATTTCGTTTATAAAACAGGCTGCTTTCTTTCTTGGCGGACAATAACTATGAAAAAAGGTTATTATAATGGATAATTGCGCAATACACAAAGTCGGTGGAGTTTGTCAAGCAATTACGAATGCTGGACATGTTTTAAAATTCCTTCAGCCGTATTCTCCACAATTAAATCCGATTGAAGAATGCTTTTCAAAATAGAAAAATGGAATCAAATCTAAAAATGTTGTATGTGCAAGTGAATTGATGGAAGCTATTCAAACAGGGAAAGATTCAATCACATCAGACGATTATTTTGGGTTTTTTAATGATACTCGTCTTTATGCTTTAAAAGCAATGAGACGTGAAGAATTTTGATTAAATAAAACTTAGGAAGAAGAAATATTTTGAAATTCATTTTTAAAGTTTTTTTTAATTTACATCTCTGGTAACAAAGTTCATTATTTTATGTTTTAGAATAACTGTGTATCATTAATGTTGAATATATTGTTGTTATAACGTTTATATTTTTTAACAAAATTAAAGTTTAATTATCTTTAAAATAAGTTCTGATTTTAATTGAAACGATTCTGATTTTAATTGAAATATTTCTGATTTTAATTGAAATATTTCTGATTTTAATTGAAAAACCCTGTATTTGTCAAATCTTTAATTTGCAGAATTTTAAAACTGACTTTAAAATTTAAAATTATCTGTTTTTTTTACTTTACATCTCTGGTAACAAAGTTCATTTTTTTATTTTTTAGAATAACTTTTCAAATTAGTACAAACATAATTATCCTTGTCTTTCTATATATCTTTTAAATCAATTATTTAAAAATCCATTCTTTCCCAATTAATTTAATTTTAAGTTTTTACCCTCCAATCAAAATTTGATTATTTCATGAAAATAACTTTTTAAAATTAATTAAGATATATTTTTTAATTATAATTGCTTAGAAAACTTTTGATTTTAAATATTTCCTAATTTTAAAAATTCTTTATAAAAATTAATTGTTTCAAAATTTCAAAGAGTGAGCCTGTCCTTCACAATAATAATAATAACAGTCGCCTTACACATTGGGTTTAGTACAACGACTTTGAAGTTGCCTTCCAAAAGATACGGCTAAGCCTTGTTCCATCATACTCTGCAATTTTTATTGGGG
This sequence comes from Girardia tigrina, assembly GCA_001938485.1. Lineage (NCBI taxonomy): Eukaryota > Metazoa > Platyhelminthes > Tricladida > Dugesiidae > Girardia > Girardia tigrina. Next base: position 7,757 of record MQRK01228644.1, read on the forward strand.
GCTTAAGCAGTGGTCACTTTTATAAAATTTAAAGTAAAAAAAGCATTTATTAATTTCTATATAAATTCAATATAGCAATATATATACATTGAAGATATTTTCTGTCAAGTAGAATTAAAGAACACAGAAAAAAATTTCAATTCTAACACAAATATAAACATAAATAAGTTTTAGTTTTATAACTATTGAGATTGAGTGTCCTGTGAAATTATATATATATATATATATATATATATATATATAAAATCTTTAGATCCTAAGATTAATCTTCAAACAGGTCTCTTGACAAACTTATTGAGTATACCTTGATGATATAATTAATAGTCGATTGTACAATCACTACTTTTTTGTCTATAAAGAGAAGATTTATCAAATATATTTTCTTCATGACCTAGCGCTGTCGGTTATACTATCGAAATAATAAGAAGTTGAAGAATTAAAACTTATTTCATAAATGATGTATTTATTCTTTTAAAACTAAAAATCATTATTTGTTTATTATTTGAAATTTATTAAAAAGCCTTGTATAATGTTTTAAAATGCTCTGAAGTACTTTAAAAATTTATACAATTTCGCATTATGATCCACCATATTACATCGATCAACTTAGATCTTTGCATCATTCTCTACGGTAGTAACACTGAAACACCTTAATATTTCTCAGAAACCAAAAAATGTCCTATTTTTCTAGGGGGGGTATGATTTTCTTATATGAATCCAGAAGTGGAAATAATATATTTTTTTTTAAAATTTAAATGATGATAAAATTTAATTCAATTTAAAAATACATCAAAAACTTTGAATGATATGAATTGAAAACTCAACTGGAAATTAGTATTTACAAAATAGATTTGCTGATACAATATTATATTTTGTCAATGTATATTTGGTTTATTAAAGAAGAATGATAACAATCAATGATTCTGAACTAAATTCTTGTTAAGGGAATTTAGAATTCCCGAATCACAAGATTAAAAGGTTTTATGCGAAAGTAAATTAAACTGTTCAATGTAAAACGATCACATCCAATCTTGATAAGGATTCTCATAAATTAGAGAGAAATTATTGTATAAATTTAAGGATTATTTTTATTGAATGTAAAATGTTGTAAATATATATTTTAAGTTCTTTAAAAAATATTTTTAGAAATATTTCAAATTATTTCTAATTAAAGAAACTAACAGATAATACTTAATTAATCTATGAATCCTTTTTTTTGAAGTTGAAATATTTTTATAAGTACAAAATAAAAATATAATAATAACTTTTAATAATATAAATTAAAATATATTACAATTAACAATCAAAAACAGATAAGAATGAGAATATAAGATGAGTCTAGTTAAATTACAACGTTAGAATCAAAAGGAGTAAGTTGGAGACGGAATAAGTATTACTAACAACTGTGTCCATTTTATTGCTCAAATAAGTCACCAAATTCAAAAAAAGGATTCAAAAAAGATACATGGATTCATAAAGTATTATCTGTTAGTCTCTCCAATTACAAACAATATATATATATATATATATATATATATATATATATATTATAGTGGGGTTGAATATCCACATTAAATCTTCTACCACGTCTAAGATGGCCACTTAAAGTAAGGCCTCCCGACAAGGACTGGAAAAAGAAACGAGGGGGATAATAAATCAAATATTGTATGATGTTAATACATAAATGTTTAAAAATTATTATATTTTATTAAAAATAAATAAAGCTGTATTATTAACCATTTTCATCTACATAAACCCTGCAATTTTGAAAAAAAACGTTTATCACCACTGTACATAAAATTTAATGTGGGGAAATAATAGATTAAAGTTAAAAAAACCAGTAAATCAAAAAAAAATTATATCCATTCTTTATGCAGACAGAACTCTACTTTTCCAACAATTTTTTAATTAAAAAAATATTTCAAAAAACAATAAAAAATTAAAAGTTTATGTTGGCCAAGCACAGTTCCACCCGAATAAAGCATGGATATAATATTTTTTTGATCTACTAGTTTGGTTTACTGGACTGTATTTATTTCTCAATTTATTTTTTTGGGTAATATAAACTACTTATAATTTATAAGTAGATCTTTTTACGCTAATATTGTTCAGGAACTCCGATGGGACAGTTTTTTCAAATTTTGAGATCTTAAAAAAGATTTTAAATTGAGATCCCGTAGTTGTTGCTGCATTGTCACATTTACCAGCAACAGTCGACGAAACCGATCTGGTTGCAGCAACAGTCGACAGAACCGATCTGGTTGCATCATTAGACATAGAGTCATTTGTTTTTATATCATCATTGCTATTATTATTTTTTATATTGACAGTTTTTTGATAGTGTTCTCAAAGGCAACTTTAATATCATTCATCGAAAATAGACTTTTGACAATTGCATAGTTTGATAAAGTGATTTTATGTTCTTTTACAATATTTTGTAACCTAATCTTTAGATTAACATCATCATCTCTAAGTCTAAATGTGCTATCTAGATTGTTTAGTAATTTTAAAGTTTTATAGATTTTATTTTTGGCTTCTTCGTGATTGTCTTTATTTAGAGAGTCATGAAGTTCCAACGAGATCTCGTCACACAGAAGCCTAACTGCAATGCTATATCCAGTGCACTGTTTGTGACATCTGTCACATAGATTATAAGATGTACTCTAATTTCTCCGGAGAGAAGACCGTCGGAGCTCTATGTGTTATGAGCGCTTCTTTCCATGAGTTGGATACTGGGATTCCTAATTCAAAAGCCTGTCTATTTAGTTTGTCCAAGAACTAGCGTGGGATGCTGTTTACTCATTCTACCCCCTCCGCAACACAGTGAATATTTTTTATAAAAGTTGATAACATTTTATGTCTCTGAATCTTTTCCAGAGTTTTAATTGCGGAATCGGTAATTACTATTTTTTCAGCCGTTACGATGCTGGCAACTGCAGCAGATTGTTTTTTTTTATTTGGTCATGTATCAGTTCGAAAGCATGTTCAAAATTATCTTTACTGACATGATCTGCTGCCAGAATTGGTGGTAGGAAGAATAGTGGCTTAGTCAAGTCAGATGCGAATGAGGTTATCGCTATCATGACCTGAATAATCCTCTTTCTGGTTAACTAAAGGTGTTTCGGCGGTCTCAGAAGATTCATATAATATTACGTCATTAGATAATATAGTGTTATTTTCAGTATTTTCCTCGTTAGAGTTTTCTATATTTTTAGCATTATTTTGTATAGTTATACGCAGCTCATTAGAGACCGCACGACCCGCCCCAGTTATTTCTGGTTCTGCCAAGCGGAAACCCTTCGGGTTTCCGCCAGGAAAATTATTTTTGTTCATTTTTTTTACAAGAGAATTAATTTCAGTTGATTCAAACAACTGGTTAAATTTTTTCACAATATTTTGTTATTTTCTTCATTATTTTTTACTAAATTTTTATTGTTATCTGTATTTAACTTATCACCTTTATTTTAATTTTTAATGATTACTTTTCCTTGATTGTTTTGAACGTAATTAGAATTAGAAAAATTAATTTTTCTTTTTTCCATCTTTTTTACGTTCTCCCAACCATCATCTTCTTCAATTGAGTTATTTATTATAAAATCATTTAAAAGTAATTCAAAAATTTTGTTTTTCAATATAGAAAATAAAGAATTATAATTATTTTCATCAAGTTCAATTAATTCATTTTTATTAAATTTTATATTATATTCTTAAAGAATTTACTTTAAATAAAATTCATAAATATTTCGAGAAAAAAATCTTCGAAAATCTTTTTAAAATTTCTTTTACTTTTTCTACTAAAAATTTTTATTCAATTCAATTAATAATCCATCAGTTAATTTTTCATTTATAAGATATGTATTATCAATATTATTTGTAAAAAAAATATTTACAAAATTGATATCAGCATTATTGTTTCGATGAATTTATTCAGGAATTTATTAGACATTTTTATTAATAAATACGATAAATAATTGATGAAACTTATTGTCAATTAATTCAGATAGAATATTATTTTTATCTATAGTAAAAATTTTCATTAAAGTTAAGATAAGTTTCATCCAAATCATTGTTATTATTATTAGTTAATTAATTTATTTATTTTTTAACCAAATTATCGATACTTCTTTCAATCGATTCGGTAACTTTTCCTTCATCAATCGTCAGCGGAAGGGTGTGATTGAATTCGCCTCGTGGCGCTGATTCTGGATTAGTTATCTTTTTCTTTAATGCTTCATTTGTTTTCATTTCAATTTTAGTTGATTTTTCGATAATTGATTTCACACTTTTCTCGATCGATTTAGCCACTTTTTTCTGCATTAATCTGCGGCGGAGGAGTATCATTGCTGATTCCGAATCTGTTATGTTTTCGATAAATTCTCAGAATTGAATTTTTTTCATTCGTGTGGTCGGCATTGATTGATTGGATAGTTATTGGACAGGAAACCGTGTCTCCACGATATTTTAAGAAGAGAGTTGGATAGAAAACGGTAATAATCGCCTTTCATTTTTAAAAACACTTTAGCTTCACCGCCATTTGTAGCCACCAACAAGAACTCATCGAGTAAGGCTATTATATCAGCGCAGACTTCTTTCAATTCTTTTTTAATTTGACTTCGGTAGGTTTTAATCAATGGAAGTCGAGAAGGATCTTTTTGTTCGATGCTACTCATTATCCTCCACGATGCTCTCCGACTTTCGATTACGTTTTTGTATGCTACGGATAACAAGTCACGCTCTTCCATGTTCAATTCTCCGGTCATTTTAGCGACATCTCTCATCGCATCAACCACTCCATCATATCTCTCAGCCCGTTCAGCTAATTTAACTCTATACACTTTCGTTTCTCTATCGGCCATTTCGTTTATCAATTTATTTAAATTTGATTTCGAGTTCATTAAAAAATCTACATTGAAAAAATTGACAATTGTGAAAAAACTTTATTTTAAATTGACAAGAACTCATTCACCACTTTTGTTGAAATTGACAAGAACTCATTCATCGCTTTTGAAAATCGTTTTTAATAATTGGAATTGTGACCGCGATTTTCCATTAAAAAATATTAATTGTGATAGATATTCACAAATTAAAATTCAACACACATACACAACCAATCAATTAACATAACATTCACAAATTACATATCACATAACATACACACAAACACATGCATGCAGACACTCACACCAACACACATACATGCAATAAAGAAATTACCAGTCATTCATTGGTATAGAAATTACATTAAAATAAAAAAAATAAATGAGGCTCACAATTGGTTTCATTATCGATTTCTTTGTATAAATCGAATGATTCCACAAAATTCACATTAAATGGCTAAAAAAAACGGCGATTCGAAAGATAAAGATTCTTCTTCATTTAATTGAGACTAACATTATTTTTAATTCATTTATTATTAATTTTATTTATTCTTTTGACTTTAATTTAATTTAATTTTTTTTAATTTATTTAATTACTTAATTTAATTATATATTTTATTTATATATTGAAAACTGGCAAAAATAAATGTTCGGTCAAAATTGGCAATTCTCCGCTCCAGTTATATTTAATAATTTTTCAATTATTAAATTTAGTGTCATTAAATTTTGCTCGTCTAAAATAGACGGCGATAAGTTTAACACTTTTAACATTTCATTGGTGAAAGGCGAGAGAGAATTGAGTAAAAAGCCTTCAAAACAATGTTTTGAAATCAGAAAAATGGGATGTCAGCCAGAAGTATGATTGAATTTCTTGATGCAATAACAACCAGGTTTATTCAAATTGACCTTCATGTTCATGAAACTATTTATAAGTAACAAGATTATAAGTAATAAATTCCACTCTCCATATCTTTCTAATTTCACTTGATAAATGAAAATATTAGTCCATTTTTAATTTTACTAACCCGAATTACCCCATAATGATTGAATAACTTTGTCATTAAAAGTAATGTTCCCAGTCTTCTTAAACTGAATATTAAGAATTAAAAACATTATATTTTATTCTGGAATACTATTGATCCTCAATTAATCTATAACAGAAAATTTGGAAAGTTTTCAAAATACAAAGGTGTTCTAGATATTCCATATAAGCCGCTGATTTCACACCGAATGAATAATTAGCCGGATTACCAATTTACTATTTGGGGCCCTAACTAGGACCGTTTCTTTTACTCTCGTCATATACTTAAATCATATATTTTTTGTCGTCAAGATATTTGAACATGTTGAGGTTATTAAATAAGGAGGCCTCAAAAACGTCTAAATAAGATAACACTTTATTTTTAATATATTGACAAATGATCGGTTTTTGGTAGTCTTCGGTTATTTTATTGTTCAGAAATTCTTGTTACATAAACTCAGAACCAAATCAATCTTGCTTGTTGCAAGGTTGTTAAAAATAATCTCCTAATGGAACATTTTAATCTGATACGACCGCACATATTATAAGACAACTTCTTAACATGGATTAACTAACGCGATACTTTTAGATAATTCATCTAAATAAACCAAAACCTTCTTTTTTTAAACTTTTTTGAAGATCAACAAAGATTGGTTTCTTGTGGTTATATTTTTCAGAGAAACGGTGTATGATGATTTCTGTTAAACATTTGGCTTATATCTGCCCTTTTCCCCTATTTTTTGTATGGATGGTCTTGTGATTGATTTATTTAAAAAAAATTCAACACGAATGTGAATTTTCCAACGTTTTACTCTACAGCCAGAATCCCGGTAAGCAAGCTGTCATCTTCTCCTACACGGACATAAAACATTGATCATTAAAATCGGATGATCAACCTTTTCCTTGTTAGTCTAACAGGTTTGGATTGAACAGTCAATATGTATTTGAACCAACCAGTAATTATTTTTCAGACAGAAATCACCTTGAAAGCATTGCATGACCGATGTACAATTCATACTCTCTTAAAAAAGGTAGAGTATTGCATCACACTGGTAAATAGAACTATCAAAAAGCACCTATAATTATCTAATAGTAAAGGATACAATACTTAAAATGATACTCTAAAAATTAGCTATAATAAAACTAAAAACATGTTGTTTATTGCAGGGCTGCGGAATGTGAGTCGGACTCCGACTGTCGGAGTCTTAGTTATGGAGTCGGAGTCGGAGTCGTTAAATGCGACTCAGATCAAAATAATAATAAATATTATAAATTGACCTAAAAAGGAGTTGGAGTTGGAGTCGGAGTCAGGCAATTTTAGTCCGACTCAGCCCTGATTTAATTATTCTTTTAACCTCAAGACAAATTGAAAAAATTAGAAATTTGAATTTTTTCACACCCCTATGCGAAAAATAGCTTCAATACAGTGGCAGCAACAAAACATAAATGCAAAGTTAAAGGTAAAAATGTGGTCTAGAATCGTACTAAGCGGAATAGGTTTAAATGTTTCGACGAAGACGACACTGATCTCAGAAAAAGTGGTGTTCTGGTCAACAGTATATTCTGAAGCAATTTGTGAAGTTATTCAAAAACCAAATCTCTCAACGAGCACTCATAAATTGTTCCCAAAATCAATATTCCTCAGACATCAATTCTTTGGTGTCTTCACGATATCGAAAAAGTGCCAATGCACTACCGAGTGGTGTTTTATGAATTCCAATAAATTCCAATAAATGAAGTGTAGAGACCCGTCGAAAAATGATACGAATTCCGAACGATGACAGTTCTATCAACAGAATTTTCACTTTTGACGATGATAATAAAAATTAAGGTTGGGACCATGGTAAATGTTTAAAACCAGTAGTAAAACGGGATCATTTTCGAAGGAAAATACCTTTGTGTCTTTGGTAGAATTTCAAAGGCTCGGTTCACACCGAGTTACTTTTAAATAGTCAAACTTAACACAGCAAACTATATTTTGCCTAGATGTATCCATCTAATGTGCGGAAAATATCTCACTTTGATCAATCCAAAGCGTTCTTTACTGTAGCAAGAAAAAAAAAAGAAACAAAACAAAAAAACAAAAACCCAACCCGCCATGCAAACTCAAGAAAAGATAAAAAACTTTGTACCATGACACTTGTTCCGGATCTTGCACCCTCCGACTATCACATTTTCTGTTTCATGACACCCTTTCTTCAAGGCCAAATTTCAGCAGTCTGGGCTAGATCAAAAACTGATGTTGGGAGTCATTTGCCTCTAAAAAAGAATGGTATTGAAAGGGGACTGATCAACTTGCCGATAGATGGATGAAATCTTGGATGTTTTCATTTGTAATCTTGATTATTTTTAGTTGTTACATAATTATCTTTAAGTTTTGTTCGAAAATCAAAAAGAACTTTTGGTTCACCCTAATAAAATTGAATGCAATTATATTAGGTGATTTTGAAAAAGAAAAAATATTTATTCAGATAATTCAATATTTATTATTTGATATATATTTATTATCTAAAATAATAAACGATAGAACTCAGATTAAAAAAAGATAAAGAAGATTAACAGTTAAGACTGCTTTGGATGATATATAGTTTTGTATGATGATTTTATGAGTTTCCTTTCATTGATGTTATTAGGAATACATTTGTCTGGAATTAATTGGTTTTTTCAGATTAGTTTCATTGTGGATGACTAAATGATGAAGATTAACTGCATTGGATTAATCTTTGACGAGAAGACTTTGAAAATTTTAACTTTCTATGGTCAATTCATTCTGATTTTCTGAAAAATGATTGTGATGCTTCAAAAATGTTATGGCACATTTGTCAGACAAAATATTCTTTTTTTATTTAATTTCCGGTAAAAATAGAGGGCGTCTCAGAACTTGTGCATTTAACAGGGTTTTTCAAAACAAAAAGGAAGAACAATTTTATTGATCGAAATCATATAAAATGCCTAATTTTTAAAGGGATCGATATTTTATATTGTTTCTTCATTTTCAGTGTCAGGAATTAACAACACAAAAAATGGAAATTATTTTTTAAACTTTGCAGAAATTTGGAAAGCTCTTTTGTAGCTCAAGAATTCAAATGCGATTACTTTGAGCAAGATATATTACTAAGCTATACATCTGATTGCCATTTGATCTAACGCTTCTCAAAAACTGGCTGAAAATATAAGTTTATCAAATATAGAGGCAAATCCAGTAAAATTCAAAATTATACTTCTACATTAATTTATATATACTAAATTAGTTAAAATATCCTCAAAACAAGTATATTAGTTCGTCAAGTATGAAATTTACAGAACGAAAGTCAAAGTTTATTAATAATTTATCAATACAAAATATTTATGCCAATCGTCAAAGTAGGCACATATATTATCGAAAAACTTTTCATATTTGAAGGACAACTTGTTGGGGCCATTTGAATAAAAATTTGGTGGGCGATCAATTCCTAGAAGGCTTTTTCTTCAGTATCTTGGGAATTGAATTTTTTTCCTATTAAAAAGTTGTTCAAATTGAGGAAGAAATAATAGTCAGTTGGGGCTAGGTCTGTGGAGTATGGATGAAGATGCAGAAGTTCCTGTAGTTTTGTCACGGTCTTAAGCGTAGTATGCGGTCTTGTATTGTAGTGGAACAACATACAAGTCGACCTGTTTATCAAACGTGGCTGTTTTTTAGTTTCCTTATCATATCTTTAAATAGGTGGCAGTAGACATCTGCGGTGATCGACGACCCAGGTTTCATGAAATTATAATGGAATACACTAGCAGCAGACCATCAAACAATCACCATTAACTTCTTTTGATGAATGTTGTGCCTTGAACGGTGTTTTGTTGCTTCGTTCATATCTACCCTATTTGCGATTATCTTATTGAATTTAATTTTCATCACACGTGACGATTTGATTCAAAACGAGAAAGCATTAGCTAGCAAGCATCCAAAAGCTTTTATTTATACTTTTCATTCAACATATTTTGGAACTACTTATCAAACTTTTTCTCTTTATCAATTTGAGCCAAGTGATTTAATATTGTTTGCTTTGTAACAGCAGACGTTATCAATAACACATAAGTGCTTTGTTATTAATCCGACTCCACAGTTATCCTCAGTTCATTATTGCCTACCTGCGTTCCTAGGTGACCCCGACACTCATTACTAAGGTTAAAATTACCTTTCACGAATTTCATGAACCAATTTGAGAATGCACGCAGCATAGTAACATTGTATTCAAATACCCTACTGATATTTCACATGGTTTCTGATACTGAAGTTTCACATAGGAACTCATACTTCACAATAGTTTTGATTTCTACCTTTTCCATTTTTTAAAATACTGATTGTAAAACCACAAAATTTTCCACCAATTTAGATAGGCAAACTGGATGTTTTACCGTTTATAAAAAAACTGTACTAAACTAACTGAATCACTTGATTGGTCAACAACTAAACGTTTGATTAACAATGTCTTTTCTCAAAAGTTTTTTAAGTAACAAATAACACGATCGATTGAATATAGTAAAAAAATCGTAAAAATAAAATTAGTAAATACTTCACATCAATAAAATATCGGAGACACCAAAATTGAGCAATTTATAGGTTAAATAGTTCTATTTCGGATCTATTCTTTATTAGTTGGTGATTGGAGACTAATTATTTGGTTTCTTTGATGAGAGAAATAGTTCGATTTTTTTAGTCAACAGAATAAATCTGATTCAGTTCATGGAGAGATTGAGAAATAATTATTTCAGGTAAGTAATTATGGCAATAATAAAATTCGATCGATCGAATTTTTATTTAAATTTTAAATTAAAATTTTTATAATTTCATAATTTTTATGATTACAATTTTCTTTCTTCTAACTTCTAATAATTATATGATTATTAGGTTCGTGATTAAAATTGGAAGTCATAATTTTTTAAACTTTATTTCTACTACAATTTTCATTATTGAAACAAATTTGTGAGGAACAATATTTTATTTACATAATCCAGATCTCAAAATTATAAATATAAATAATAATATCGATAAATATATATGTTATTTTATTCAATTTTGCATAAATTTAGATCTTTAAAAATATTTTAAAAATTCAATTCCTAAATATCTTTCTTTGATTTTAAATCATTCGATTATAAATTATTTCTTTTTAATAAAAACATTTTATAAAATAATTTACAAATTTAAAATACAAAAATATTTAGCAATATTTAAATTTATTATTATTTAATAGAGATTCATTAATTATAAAATTTTTAATATATATATATATATATATATATATTATCAATTATTTATCGAATTTTAATTTGCAGAATTTCCAACTGCCTTTTAACTTTAAATTATCTTTTTTTTAAGAATTTAAAAAGATTTTTATTTTAAAGAATTATTTCATTTTAATTAATCGAACATTATTTTTAATTTATTTAAAATATAAATATGATTTTTTAAAAATATCAAAAATTTAAAGTTCACAAAAAGGAACCCCAACAGACTATGGGTATAACAGAAGAGAGGAAAATAGAAAAATAAATTTAATATATTGTAAAAATTAATGTTCATTTAATAAATTACCTAAAGCCTTTTTATCCAATAAAATTTAAGAAATTAAAAATTAACATTAAAAATTTCCCATTCATTGCTTTTTAAGATTTGAAAAAATAAACAAATACTATATTAATCAAAGAAAGATGCTCTCTTAAAATTGTTGTGAAGAATCTGTTTTTGTTGTCAATAAATGTTTGCATTCAAATTGTGTGATGTTGTTTATAAAATTAAAAAGCAAAATTTTAAAGACATTTCTAAAAATATAAATAAAAATAGAAAATTTTTTTCATTTTAAAAACAATTGTCACGACCCTTTTGTTCACAACACTTTTAAGTGCTCTGAGCCCCCAGTGACTATTAAGGGTCAGCCACAACCCGATTCCAGTTTATATTATTCGTATGCTATTTTTAATATTTGTTGATGCAATATAGTTATTAATGGGTCGGACGCCTCTTCTCGCTCGACATCTGTATAACAGTGCCGAGTCTGAAGGGCCTGCGGGTTCGGTTCAAGACGGGACGGGCTATGGGCCCCCCGCCTAGCGGAGCGTCGCTCGGGGATGATTTTATTCGAGTTAGAACTCTGAGCATTTACTATTATGTGTATTATGTAAGGTAGAACTTACGGCAGTGTTGTGTTTGAATGTGACTTATTGCATTTGTATGTTGTGTCTTTACTAACTTGTGGTACTGTGTATGTTGTTGCGTAACTAGAAGAAGTATATCATATAAGAGTCGCTCTTAATGATCGTTATATTATTAGGAGATCGATAACCAACGATCGACAGCTCAACGTATCCTACTCCCATGTCTATGTCGCCTATATCAGACAATATAACTCAACTTAACCCATTACGGATTCGCAATTCGCTAAATTCTTTTCGCTAGTCTATTTTCCGTTCTATTTTTTTTGAGGAAATTATCCATATATGAATCTCTCAACACTTAAGGATTCCCCTTTAAAATGGGCCTCGGATTAAACAATTGCTCGAGATATATTAACTATGATTATAGAATGAACTTCGGGGTGAATTTTGAAATTTTATTTCAAAGCGTAGGATTCTGATAATAATATAAGAAAAATTGCACCCGATTTAATTTTCATATTCTGGGGATTACAAATTCTAATTTTAAATTCAACAAAAGCTTATAGCATTATTTACTTATAATTTATAAAATTCTCGCAAATCGCCGGATTTTCCTATAAGTTATAATAGAGAATAATAAAAAAAACTTTCAAATTAAAATAAATCATGAAAATAAATTGCATAAATCAAATTATCGTTTTCCGGAATAAAATTTAGAATATCACTTAAAACTAAATTATCGCTTAAAATAAAAATGAGTAACAACATTATAAAAATTAATTTGTATTTGTTTAAATAATAACAATGTTGTTCTTATTCAAATTTCCCGATAAACATTCGTCAGTGTTTCTGGAAATGACTCGTAAATCGGTCGCCAAGGACCGTTTTGTGGCCCCAACCGATCGAAAACGGAGGCCCCGGAAATACCCTCCGAAAAATCCATGTCTGATATCGATGAGACATACACGATCACCGGGACCGCGTGGTCTCGCTCGGGCGCTGATACTTCAGCGATCTGTAACCGATCCTGTGACATTCCGGAGGAGGGCGACGGCGACGGTTGACGTTCCACTAAAGCTTTAAAGGTAAACTATACTACCCTCTCTTATTTAACCGAATCGGATTTTGCCGTTATTATTTAGTATCGTAAAAATGCATATAATTTAAATATTAAATTAACACGTGAAATGTAAATATATATTTGAAGAATAATAAGTAAATTTACATTTAAAATTACTCTCGATATAGTCGCGTTGGATTCTCCAGAGGAATATTCTTCGGCCGTTAAATATAATATGTTTT
>MQRK01228646.1:27471-39119 GCA_001938485.1 Girardia tigrina
CGAAAACATCTGGGGTTTAATCACAAGGGTTGTTTACAAAGATGGACAACAATATCGTAACAAAGATGATCTAACAAATGCCATTGTACGGGCTTGGGATGGGTTACCTTTGGATACTTTTCAAAACCTGATAAAATCGATGGAGACTAGAGTATTACAATTGATTAAAGCTGGTGGAAGGAAAACTAATTATTAAATATATGTTTTGTGTTGTTTTATTGATAATTAAAACAATAGTTACGATCTAAACGTAATTTTTTGAAAAAGTGATAATTATCTGACTCAGCCTAAAATGGTGAAAATAATGATTTTGTGTTTTTTTTTCAATTATAGCTATCATATTAATTTCTTTTTTTTAAAATATTGTTATATAACATGAGTAATATATATATACTAAATTACAGAGATATATCTTAAATAATAGAAAAGATAGGGCTTTATTTAAAAAAGTGATAATTATATGACTCAGACTGTATATATAGAAGCCCAGAGTTTCATCTGCGTAACGCTCAAAGTTTGCTGTGATCAAATTTTTTTCTTGCTTTTGTATGGCTTAATTTTTTAACCAATGCATAATAACTCCGGCTAATATGAAATTACTACTTCCAAAAATGTATTTCAATCATAAAATCTGTTTTGCCTTCATACAAATTATCGAGAAACATTTTTTTCTTTACAAAAACCCTTATATATAATATATTTGTCTAAAATATTCGTTAGTTTGTTTTTCAGTCATACTATGATATAGATGCAAAATGGTGGAGGAACGGAAGCGAATCCACACAAAAATGTAGTCAATCTGGATAGCCCGTATCAAAACGGTTCTGTCGGTGCAGCGTTTTGACTGAAAAACGCCGGGAAGCCGACAAAATCGACCAACTTTTAAATCAATACAAAATTTGAAACAATAAATAATAAATTAAAATTTTAAAATTAAAAGAGAAACTTTCAAAGAAGAAAATTCAGCTCTTCCGTCATATATCACGGATCTTTCTCTAGTAAAAAATTAAAAAAATTAAAATGTTTTTGTTAACATATTACTAAAGTAAATCTTCTCAATAGACTCTATTTTCTAGTAATCTAATGTTGTCAACACAAAGTTCGACATGATATTTTATTGCCTATTCATCTAGAACAGTGGTTCTTAAACTGTAGACCACAACTGACCATAAGTCTTTGTAGAGACGTCTAAAATATAATAAATACCAGAAGTATTCAATGAGTTCTATTTGATCGATATTCAAGTTTGGATCTCTACTAGAGAAAAGGATAATATCTGTCACCGGTGACGTCAATGAAGTGTAGATGACGAGTGTCTGTAATTTGATAATATTTATGGTGAACCATGAAATGAAGAGAAACATGTATCTGATAGAACTGTACTAATTACAGAGGAAACGAGAACAAGTTTATTAAATAATCAGTCCCGAGGTAAGAAGACATGCTGAGTGCTAATAGGAAAGAAAATATGATAGCGACTATACTTTTTTGCCATGAATATTTTTATGTTTATCGACCATAATGCATGAATTCTCTAAAAAAGTTTCTTGTTTGTATTTTAATAACAACGAAACTATCATTAAATATTTATTAACACATTGACTGCTGTTGACATCATGCACCGAACATCTGCTACGCGCGCTACGCGTGGGACAAAAAAGTTTACTGCCGCGCGGCAGGCATATCTCATGCGCGCAGCAGTACAATAATGTAATAATGTCTTAGTAATGTAAGCCAAAGTACGAGATATCTCGCACTTAGCGTCTAACTAATGAATATTGAAGTACGAGATATCTCGTACTCAGCATTCAATGTGTTAAACAGAAACACTAAATGTGGACGTCAATCCACATCTTCACTTTATCAATATCTCCTCAAATATTTTTCAACTTTATACTAAAAAACAGACGCATCCATCACACTTAAAGATTGCTTTGCTGATATCTAGAATGTTACAAGCTATTTTTTAGTAAAACTGTACTAATTGCATGGTAATGAAATTCATTGTTTGAGCTCCACGGTGATTTTAGATTTTGGAAGTCAGCAGTTTAAGAAGCGTTGACCTAGAAAATTTTTAACAAAAAGTAAAATTAGAATCTATCGAATAGAGATGTTAACACCATGTCATAACTTATAAAAAATGTGTTCATTGTTTTGTGTAAGGATACTATTACGTCAAACATCACGAAAACTAAAAAATAATAGTAATAGTGTCATCAAAATCGAGTTAAAATAAAAGTAAACAATAAAATTTATTTTAATCAAAATAATGTAGTACCTGAAGTTCCATCTTGTGATAATCGAAAATCCTCAAAAATCCATCTTGGCTTGCTATAGCTAGCCACTGACCAGAAGGAGAAAATGCAAATTCATTTATGGCACAATACCTACTACTACTAAGTAAAGACGAAACACTATGTGATAATCCACTGTAATTATTTACATATTTTTCTATTCCAAATGAGCTAGATCCGTATTCAGGGGATTCAAATTCCCACCTGTATAAAGGATTTCTGGTTGATTTAGTTTTACATGTATATATACAATATTTGCATCCTTGTTTGAAAACCTGATAAGTAGGAGCCAAAGCACCACATGGTAAATCTTCATTGTAAAGATACAAATAACCACTTGCATGACTAACTAAGAACTGATTGGATGTGGAAGGAACCCATTTGATACACGTTACTAAGGTCTTATCAATATGTCTCTGAAAATTAAAAATGTTTAATATTGATATTGATCAATCTTATTAAATGTTGGATTTTATTTTCGTATTATAAATTACATTTACATTACTTTTTACATACCATTTTTTATATTTTTGTAATCTTGTAATTTTCAAATTTGGAAATTGATTAAGGAAATAATCTAATTAATTATTCAATCTGACTGTTTAATTATGCTCTTAATTAAGATAAAAATTTGAAGATTATTTTATATTCCAATTTTTACACTTAAGAAACAATTCTCTATATTAATAGTAAAAGATTTTAAAAGATTAAATATTTAATTTAAAATATCAGTGATGTATCATTACGTTTTTACATATGAAATGTAGGAAATTCTTTACTTAAGAAGGTGATTGTTTACAAAATTCTGATTAGTCTCTCAAACGTTTAAATTTTGGGATAAATCTTTCTCCCCGAAAAATGGAGCAGAAATATTTTAATTATAGCATTTTAACCCTTTAAATCTGTAAGGCCACTATAACGACTGGAGAGGATCATTGATGATAGATTATCCAGTCATATTATTCTTGCCTCTCAGCGCAATCACGGTATTATTAGCGAGTTTTATGTTGTCCTTGCCGTCCATATCGGTATTAATCACTCTTATTCCGCCACGATTCAACACATCAGCGTTTGCCATCACCTCGATGCCTTCTGAGCCTTTCACAAAGCTTATCAGCGCAGTAACCATTATCAAATCTCTAACCATGGTAATGGCGGAATAAAACATTTTATCGTTACAACATTGGCCAAACTTATCCCTCAAATCACCCTCTCCAACTTGCGAGTCACACTCACAAAAGAAAAGGAATTTTTATATTTTTTTCCTTATTTTTTTAAAATCGAAACTAAAACTGTGACAACCAATCAAAACAAAAAAATGACCCACATTAATCATACACAACCACCTTTCCCACACACACAATAAAAATATACACAATTACAGAATTCAATGCTACTAGATCAAGACCCCGTCATATATGACGGGTGATCTGAATTTTCGTCTTTGAAAGTTTCTGTTTTAATTTATAAATCGTAATTATTATAATTTATTATTTCGAATTCTGTGTTGATTTAACAGTCGATCAATTAAGTCGGCTCCCAGTGTCATTCGGAGACGGCACTGTACCGACAGAACCGTCTCGATGTGGGCTATCCAGATTGACCACGTCCTTAAGTGGATTCACTGCGGTCAAACCGCCATTTTGCACTTTAATCATAGTATGCATTGAGCGTTACAGAAACACATAAATATAGTAATTATTTAAAAAAAATTTTCTATTAGTTTTATTTTTGAAAAATATTTTATTAAGGTTATCAATATAGCTTTTATTACTTAACCCTTCGTAACATGGTGTGACACTTCTGTAACAAACCGTTGTAACTCTTACAGGATCTCTAACTATTAACATATCACATTTTAAATCACTGTTGCATATCTGTTACACACCGATCTATACAACATCGGTGATTTATTAGTGGCATTGATGGCGTTATCATGTGGCAACTTATCATGTCAATAAGCATATTGATTTCGAATTAATTCGCAAAAATGGAGAAAATGAAAATATTTTTGGATATTCAAATTTGAAGATAAATTTATGGTTTTCTGTTGGTCGATTGAATCCATATTTCTATGTATCATATGACGAAAAACTGAAAAATGATTATATAAAAGCAGATGATTTTAAAAAGTCTCTTCTCGCTAACATTCCTTGTGTGTATCGTAATATTGATCTATACAGAGAAGCATTAGAAAACGACGATTTCAAAGATTTTGAAAAGTCAATTGATGTTTATAAATTTGATGATAAATCGTTTGAGATTTATTACGTTTGTGGAACTGAAATGGAACGTATGCATTGTCAATTAGTTTGTGTGATATTGAGAACTATTCTTAATTGGATTCTTTTGAGCGCAAACCAAATACTTCCACAACTTGCTAAAGATAATCTAAAATTAATATTGACATCTTCTCTAAATCAAATTTTTTCTCACGATTCTGTTGCTTATTTGACTTTAAAACTCATTTATGACAGAAAACTTGAGTCGTTTTGTTTATCAAATCTTGATCATTTGTTGCAACTGTGGATGAATCAATCACCCACGAATCAGAAAAATTCAGAAAAAGAATTATCAATAATGAAAACCGAAAAACCCTCTGCTGAGATACAACAAACATAACTATTTCTTGTCTCAGCTAAAGAACCTTGTCAACGCTTTGTGACATGACAACCAGCGAATTTATGGGTAGAGTGAAAAGTCTGTGAACTGATTATTCATATCTTTCAACAGCTGAATGAACTGACGGTTGTTGAGAACACGACTTCTTATAAAATTTATCGTCTTTGTCACAAAGCAAAGTACATGATCCAATTTTAAAATTTTTGAACAAAAATTTTGCTGATGAATTATACAGTAAGTATACAAATGATTAATGTATATGTGAGTTTTCTATTTTTTTAAGTCGGAATCAACGCCATTATGTCTGCCAACCACATTCGCAGCATCGAAAGTAGATAAACATACAAGCCTTCACAAATGAAAGCCATATTCAAAAATGCTTCTGCTTGTCATGGTGACATGCATGGGTACCAATTCAAGCAGTTCTTTATAAATTTTAAATTCACTATCACAGGCCATAATGAAGATTGCAACTTGTGCTATTCCACTAACGTCAATGGAATTATCAATAGTAATAGAGAAATGTTCAAATTTAGATGATGCAACTTTCAACTGTCGTTTCACATCAACGGACATTTCATCAGTCCGATCAGCAAGAGTGTTCCTGGTTAGTGAAATTTCATTTAATAAATGGGCTCTCTGGACATACAATTTCAGCTGTTTTTAAAAGGCATTGCTTTATAAAATCCCCTTCATTATAAGACGAGGCGCTCATTTTGCTAAGTTCATCGTTTGATGTAAAGGAAGCAACAGATTTTTTCTGAATTTTCCTAAAATATGTTTGTTGCTGTGTCAAATTAGTCTTCAACTCCTATAATTTTGAAACATGCATTGGCATTTCATATTTGTCATAAACTCTGTGGTTCGTTTCATAATGTCTTTTCAAGTCGTACTCTTTTAATAGGACGATGCAGCTCTTGCAAATTGGACCGCGTATCTTCCCGTCAACTATTATGCAAAAGTATTTTGATTCACACTTCTCTTAAAATACTCGTTTTTCATCGATCGATTTTATTTTCTTGTTGCAGGTGTCGTATTAGCAATTTTATATTTAGAGTTTTTTAATTTTCGAATATATCTAGATGTTTACAAACTTTACAACACTTCATAAACTGGCCATGGGATTGACCATGACTCTATGTCATAGAGTGAATATAGAGATTGCAGGTGGTTGTGTGTAATTTAGATTTAGAAACATTTGTGCTGGTAGCAGCCATATCTGTAAAGGGCCGCATGCGGCTCGGGGGCCACATGTTTGACATGCCTGTCCTAGACATTCATAAAATTTCTAACATTTATTGAAATATTTGTTAAGTAAATAAAGTTATTTTTTATTTTTTCAGTTCAATAAATTTATGGCCCTGTTAATAATAAAATTTTTTTTAAACTTAAAATAAAATATAAAATAAATTATGTATCATAAAAATAAAAAAAATTAATACTATAATTTTATTACTTTTGAAGTTAAATAAAATAAATCAACGTTTAATTTAAGCATTATTACATTAAATAATGTTTATTCAATTACATACAGGAAAGTGATAATGTAATATATTTTGTTTATAGATAATATTTTAAAAATACAATACATCAAAATGACTTAAGACTTATGACTTATTTATAAGGAACATTTATTTACATGCCACATTTTCTAAAGATAAACAATCAAAACTATATAGAATATACCGAAATTTTTGGATTTTAATCTATTTATTGAGATTTGACATGGTTAAAACCCCATTACAAATCCTATAATCATTAAACTAAATATTGGAGTACCTGCAAAATAACATGTTTATTCAGAAGAATTAGTTTAAAGATATACTATGCGAATAATTAATTCATCATAAATGCATTATCATATTTTGTCGTTTTAAAAAATAAATTTAATTACAAAATAAAATAAGTGAATGAAATTCTTGGAACAATTAATAAAATTATCATATTTCTCCAAAAAAATCATAAGAAAAATTTAAGACGATAATTTAAATTTATTACGTATAATTAAAACGAATAATTTTTGCATCCCAAATATTAATATAGTTTTAGAATTCATTTGTTATACAAATTATCCTTCCTTTTGAGAATTTTACGCATTCAGAATGTGACATTCTATTTCCAATTTCAGAATATAATTGTAATAATAGCTCCCTGTTGTTAATATTTATGAATTAGATAACATCATTGATTTTTTCGAAAAATTCCCTGACATTTTTAAATTGTAGCCAGTCATACACAAGACGAGATATCATTTTCCAAACGTCCTCGACTATATTTAATTCAAGACTCTTTGGTTGCCACTTCAATACCTTTAAGTTTGTTTCATGCATGAAATTTTTTCTCTTTCCGACATTTATGCACGGGGCTATCATCCTCTTGGAAAAATATATCTTCGTCAAAATTTAATTAAATCATGGATACTATACTCTCTACTAATAAATTTATATATTCATCACCACTAAACTTTTCATTGATTAGTCTGTGTGATAATAGACCATTTGGCATCAACATCAACCATGACATTACTCAACCCCCACTAGACTGTCTTCTCTTACACAATATCACTTTTTTTGGAATGTACGTTCTTGAGTGGTCAAGACCATCTAAATTAAACTCCTTTTCAGAGAAAATTGTTTTTTCACAGTGATGATTTGACTTTATCCAGCTCGTGATTATCCTTATTCTTTCCTTCTTGTAGCGCTCAGGACAACTTCCGGAAATTTCAGATGGAAAATAAGTGAATGTAATTTGAAGAAATTTGTACCGGATTCAAGAATATCCAAATCTGCTGAGATTATAAACAATGGTTATGATAAATATTATTTTGAAATTATTGAATTATATTTGTTGGGGTTTCAAAATATAAATTTAAATGTTTAATCAAAAAGTTTTGTAATAAAATTAATTAAAAAATAATTCTCTGTTAAAAAATCAATAATTTTCGATTTACATTATTTTAATAAAATTTGTAAATATTTTTAGATTTGTTTTAGCAAACTAATTTTCAAGGTTAGAAAAAACTAGTATATAAACAATTATTATTTCAGTATTATTCACACAAAATTTCGGACAAAAATTATACTTGTGGACCCTACTAAAGTTTTTAAATTTCATCATGTTTTACGGTAATCTTTTTCATTATTTTTTTGTTACAAAATGTAACAACCGTTCGGCCGGCGAGATTTGCAGATTATGTGTGCACAGGAGTGATAGAAGCAGATCAGAGCGCTACTCTCCAGTGCACAGACGGCGTATGCGTTTGTGTCTTGAAGGCAAGGGAGAGTGTAGTGGAAATAACAGAAAAGTTGTTTAAATAATCAGAATTTGGAGAACAGTTTGAAACTGTTGTGATATAAATAAATTTTCGATATTCTCATTCACATAAATATTTTTGTTTAAAAATTTTAAAAAGTTGAATGTTGTTTTGACTTAATTAAAATTATAAATATATGAAAAATTATTTAAAATAGAGATCAGCGGATTAGTTATTAATTAGGAAAATAGTTTGAAAATTTGTTTGAAAGTTGTTTTATAATAAAGATACAATTTGAGTAAAATGAATTCTGATATTGACATCACAAATACTTCTCATATTTATTATTCCATTTAAAGATATTTTAATAAAAATAAAAAAAAAGATTTACATTTATGTTTATTAAAAATTTTTAAACTTTACTTATTTTATTCCATTGTAAAAACATATGTTAATTAAATTAACAAAAGATTTATATTACATTAAAATTATTTTAACGTTTTTATTTTATTTGTAAAACATTTATGTTGAGATTTGTTATTTCATTTTAAATTATTTAAACCTTATTTTTTAAGTTCTACAATTTTTTTAATTTAATTTTAAATATTTTGAAACTTTCATTGTTTAATTAAAAAATTTAAAAAGTTCACCATAATCATAACACTCATAATTGAACAGCCTCATTAAACATGATCTAAATTTGTGTTTAAAAAATTTATGCATATTAAATTTTATTTTGTAAAAATGTTGAAATCGAGGAAGAAATTGTATATAAATATTAAAATAACTATATTGAAAAACGATATTGTTTATTAACATATCCAGTTTAGTTATTTGAAAAAAAATCTATGACTACGTTTTTTCTCTAAAGGAAGTAGTCTACGCATTTGTTTATCGCATTTTTTCCTCGTAGCCAAAGAGACATAGGGGCTGAAATTGTCATGATATAACACAAGTCGATTCATGTTCATTAATTCTGGGCCTTTTTCTTGGATTCATCCAGTTGAGAGCAGTACTTGTATGAATTAATTGTTTGCTTGTTTTGAAATCCCACCACACACAGAGCATGACTTTCTCTAGATGAAGACCGGCTTTTGGAATGCCTAATGGTGGTTCATCTGGCTTTCTCCAAGCTCTTTCGCTTCAACTTACTATGGATGATCCTTTTTCATCATCCGTCACTATTTGCTTCAAAAGAAGTATATTTTCGTTGCGATTGTGAAGTGAATTACAAATGGTCATGCGATTAATCAGATTTGTTTTCGCTCAGCTTATACGGAACCATACATCATAGCTATTCATCTATTTGTGCTTTACTCAAAGCTCATGGAAGATTTCCTTTGTAAATACTTAGACAATTTTAATTTTTAGTTTGTGTATTCATTAGAGATTATTTGAAATATATTGTATATTTTAAAGAAAACTATTTCTATTCTTTCAACAAATACTTTCAAGATTAAGTGTTCACTGTTATGTATTATCAATCCGAAGGACTGTGATAAATATAATAATTTAATAAAAATACGATAATCAAAATATTATCGCTATTTATTCATTTTTTGATTTAACAAAAAATTAAATAAAAATGAAGAAAATTCATTTAAAATATAATTACACAGATATAACTCAACTGATTTTACATAGTTTCTGCTTATAATTAAATGAATTTTTAGAACTAAATGGCGTTTGATTACAATTTATACGGGAGCTAGCAGATAACGATTACAATTGCCGGATGTGATATGACTCTAGCGACAAAAGACGATTATGTTATCAATAAATGGATAAATTAAACCAATCTAAACATTTATGAGTTAAATTAATAATTGGGTTTATTGACACATTTCAAAATATTTGTGAAATCTAATTTTAAATATACATAATAATTTAATATTTAATTATAAAATGTAAATGTAAGATAATTAAAATATCTGAAAAATAAAAATATTTTACATTTTATTTTTGTTATTATTATTTATTAAATAATAATTATTAAATTATAACTTGAATTTTATACTGTTTTATAATCATTAAATTATGATAACCTATTGTTGGAATTAAATAGACCAAAAAATTATAAAACATTTATTCTTATGTTGAAATTTATATCCAGACCATTTCTTGAAGAAAACAAATTAGGAGAAGACAAAAAAATAATAAAACTATGGTATATTTAATACCTCTACTAATGTTTAAAAATGATGCTTACATGAAATAAATGTGAAAATATGAAATATTTTTATTAACGAATATTTGTTGGAATATTCACTTAAAATGCATGTTTTATAGTTTAAATAAAATTTAGTCATTTTAATGATGTAGAATTGATTCTAGATTGCCTGGAAAAAATTAATCTTCTAATCAAGCGCAAACGTTCGATAATATTAAAACAAAATACAATTACATATTTTCTCCATCACAAATCGTTCCTCAGAAATTTAATTAGACAAAGATTATTAAAATAATATGTTTATTGTTGTTATTAAATAAAAGTTTCAAAAATGTCTTTTCTGAATTTTCATCAGAACACAACCACGAAAATAATATAATTAAAATTATTTTGTAATTTAAATTATAAATTATTTTAAAATAGAATTGTAAATAAATTGAAATTGAATTTTGTTTGAATAATAAGACGTTTAGAAATAGAATTAAATTTATCAAATAAGAACAATGACTAGTTACAAAGTTTTGTGGAAAATTCTCCTAGTGACGATTCAAATTGTAATATCAATAAATGTATTGATAATCCAATTAGTGTTCTTAATAATTACAAAATCACGATATTCTGGGATTTCAGAAAATTAGTTTCTGTATAGATAAATTTGAATTTTAAAGTAGAAGATATGGACAACAAAGCTTAAATATGAACTTTGAATTTATTTAGTTGTTCTGCACATGTTATACAGTAATAGATCGAGTTGCCATTAAGTTGACGTTGAAAATGAAAACAATAAAATACAAATATACAGACCTAGAAAATGAATCAAGTGATTCATCCGAAATAAATATGCAATTAGTTGATGATTCTTTAAATAAATATGGGTAGTAATTGAGAAAAAAAAATAATTCTTAAATATCTTAAATCCATCTGAGTGAACTTAGTTAAGAACATCTCCAATTTCTACATTGTGATTTTCAGTGTTGCAAAATTGATCGATATCTTCAACATTTATTTGTTTATTTTTATTAATTCCATTATCTGTTAAATTAATGTTACATAAGTTTAAAACAGTATTCTTAACATTAAATTTAAAAACACCCAATAATGTAGAATTTGGATATTTTTAAACTGTTCTTTACTCAAAAGGATGTAAGACATTTAAAAATTTATTTTAAAAGCACTAGGCAATGCAATAAATTTAAAATATAACGTACCAAAAAAATCGAAGTATGTTCTACACTAAATATCTTACGCCATAAGGATTGTGTTCGGATCTCGTTTATCAATATATATATATATATATATATATATATAT